>VRLP01004189.1:0-52522 GCA_009660295.1 Lophius piscatorius
GACTGGGTCTGATGTGGGGTGCCAATTAAAATAGCTTCGGTTTTGGAGCTGTTCAACTGGAGAAAGTTGTTTTTCATCCACACCTTTATCTCCTCCAGACAAGTGCGGAGAGTTGACAGGGGAGATGATGATGATGATGATAATGATGACGATGAGGATGGAGAGGCTGCGGAGGAACTTTTTGTGCTGCTTGGAATTTCCAGGACTGGTTTTGATGATTTTGGAGTAGAACAGTGACCGAGCCTCTCTAAGGGACTTTGAGTAGACCTAACTGGTGGACGGTGAACTACCTCCACAAGTACACCTGCTGAGTACTATGTACTATGTACTCAGCAGGAAAGAAAAAAATAGGTCTTATTTTGTTTCTTCGGGACCTTTATTAATTTAATCCCTGACACTCTAAAAACATGCTTGACCAAACATTTTTTGGTACATTTAAAGAGTAAAAAAAAAAAGATCAGACTGATTAAAATAATTTCATGATGAAATGTTGTATTTCATTGAAAACAATAACATTTACTTTGAATAGTTCAACCTCTTGGTGAAACATTTATATTTTCAAAATGTTGTTGATATAATGTTAATGATATTTTTTAGACAAGTATCAGACTGTTCTGGTTGTTTTAAGTTATATTATTCTGTCCAAACGTGTTTTATTATCTCCCTCCCCCCTTAAAAGCCATGGTTGATCATTTGGATGACATGGGAAAGGCATTGGAAACATGAAACAAAATCTCTATACTCAGTCCGTGAGTTAGCAAAGACGAAATGACTGAATGTTTGTGAACTCTTTAGATCTCCCTAAGCTTGATAGAGAAATAAACCTTAACTTCTCTCACCAATAACAATGGAGGAGGTGGATGGAGCTATTTCAAGCCTGATCACTAACAAGTCACCAGGAACCGACGGGTTGCCCCTAGAATGGTACAAAACTACGAGGGAATTCCTGCTGCCTGTTTAAATCATGTATTAAAGAAGGTACAATCCCCCCTTCATGGAAGGAGACCCTCACATCAGTTTTCCTTCAGGCGGTAAAGGATAGGATGGACTGTAAGGGATAACGACCCATGAAACTTTTAGATTACTGACTATAAACTGTCATCATGTTAACAAAGAGGATGGATGAGGCCATGCCCTTGTAACAGATGAAGACCAAACAGGATTCATAAAGAAACAGACAAACTCAAACTGATATTAGGAGAGCCTTCCATGTTTTTGATCAGATGAACCAGAAAAAAGCGAGCGCTATTGTTCTGGGTTTAGGGTCTGTGTATTTTGGGGTATTTCGTTTCATAAACAAATATTGAAAAAGGAAAAACTAGAGGTAATTCGATTTTTCGTTTTGAGATACAAAAATCAAAAATGAAAAACAAAGACTTTTTCCTTTTCAAGATCAAATAAGGATGAAGGAAATAAAATAAAAAAAAAATGGTTTGATTTCCATTTTCTACTTTGATTATGAAAAATATTAAATCACGAGGATCTAGAACCAAAATTTTTTTTTTTTTTCATTTTCTGATTTCTGAGTTTTCTTTAATCATGATTATACTCGCGAATGCACACACAGACCAGCCACAACATTACAACCAGTCACTCGCTCACTACATAAACAATGAAGCCAGAAATTACTTTCTGGTCCAAAAAGTAGAAGATGGCATTCATATTGATGGACCAATCACAACTTTCAATGTTACGGAGGTCCATCTCACCATACGGCAGCATGAGAAATGTTCAGATTCAGTCTGGACTCAACTCCACCTGGGATCTTTATAACCATAAACCACTGGCCTCCCATCATCCCCAGCATGGATCACGCAGTAGGTGGTCCGATAGCTGCTGTCAGTCTTCTGATACACCAGAACATAAATCATCAGTTTTATATGACGGACTGCAGCGATTTAGAGTTATTATTATGGGACACTTGTGCACATTCAGAGAAAGCCATCAGTTTCCAGCTGTGGAAATTATAAAACAACCAACCACAACATTAGAACCACTAACTGGTGTTAATGTTGTGGCTCTGTGTGTGTCAGCGGTTAGAAGCTGGATTTCAGGTCTGCTAACTTATTTCATATTAAGAGTAATGACCTTATAAAGTAATGCAGACTAGACCAGTGAGAAGAGCTTAGAATCCACCCCTAACTTCTTCATATTTCTTTGAAAATGAATCCCTGTTGTTAAGGAATAAAGATATGATTGACAGCTCTAAATGTGCTGCCGTCATACTCTCTTAAACGACCACATCAGAAAACAAAAAAAACAAACCATTTCTTTGTTTCTGTCTCCTCCTGATTTTATCTTTTCAAAATCAAACTATAAAATGAAAATCAAACCATTTTTCGGATTTTTCTCATCCCTATTTGATCTTGAAAGGAAAAATGTCTTGTTTTTCTGTTTTGATTCTTGTATCTCAAAACGAAAAATCAAATTACTACTCGATTTTCAATATTTGTTTTTTAAGCGAAATACTAAATACCAAAACATACAGGGACCGTTTCGATGCTGAAAAAGCTTTTGATTCGGTACGATCAGGATTTCTTTAGTTCATATTGAACTGATTCGGCTTTAGTGAAGATTTTATAGGTTGTATTAAGAAACTTACTCCTCACCTACTGCAAGAATCAAGGTTAAAGGCAACTTCATAACTCTTCAAGGAGGTTGTAGGGAGGACTGCTCTGCTAGTCCCAGTCTCTTCGGTCGGTTTATTGAACCATTGGCCCAAGCAATACGACAGGAGACAGAATTAAAGGGTATATCAATGAGGAACGGAGTATAAAATAAGTATGGACGTAGATGATGTAGTGATTATAGTGACAGATCGGCCTACAGGCCTTCCTTTACTAATGAAAATGCTGCAGATATATGGGGTTTAGAGAGTAAATTTGCCTGAAGATTTGTCGCTGTTTGATATAAACTACAATCACATTACTATGAAAACATGTGATGACCTCAATGGGTGGGACCTTCTCCCTCTGTGCTCAGTAGTAGAATCAGATCAGTTGAAACGAATATTCTGCCTAGATTAATGGTATAGATTACTGTTACTCCATCACCTCCTGTTGAAATTCCTCAGAAACAATTAATGAATGGAATAATTACATGTAAGGATTCGTCTGGAATAAAAAGAGACTTAGAGTGAAGTTTTCCTCCCTTCAGATGCCGGAGGGGGGGGAAGCGTATGGCCCTCTCATTCTTAAGGAATTATTCATTTTCAGCTCATCTGAGACCCGTTGTGCGCCGGTGCAACTTAACTTATATAGCCAAGTGGAAGACTAGGGCTATAGTTTTGACGATTTGTGTCAGACATATGGTTTGGTTGGGCAGGATTTTTATAGATATCTAAAGCTTCACAATTACTTTCACAAAAGGGTTAGAGGTCCTGACCCACAAAAAAACATCCAATGTTATTCAAATATTCATTGATGCTTATAAATCAGGAAGCAATAGGGGTCTGAAAAGTACTCTAAACCGTGGCATGACAGCAATGAACAAGAACACAACAAATTCTGAAAAAAAGATATGGGCTATCACTGAAGATATGTTGCTTAAAGCATGGGAAACACTGTCATCCTCCAACAACACCCAGACCGGGAGAAACTTCAGCTGGAAAATTCTGATTCACTTTTTCATTACTCCAAAACAGACGCCTCACCAAACTGGTACTCGGTTCTGTTGCAGGAGGCAATCTGGGGAAGCAGTGGCTGACCAGAACCATGTCTTCTGGTCATGTCCACCTCTTAAGACCTACTGGATGGAAATAACAGCTATAGTTTCAAAAATCTTGGGATTCAGTGTATATATATGTAAAGTGCATTATAAATTAAATTTATTATTATTATTATTATTATTATGATATATAATTTTACATCTTTTATTCCGTTTTTATTCTTATGAAAAGAAAAAGAAAAAACCTTCAAGGAAAAAAATGAAAAGGTGAAATATTATTTTCTTTACCCAAATTCTTTAAGTCTGTGGTGAATTTCTGGAAATCAGCTTTAGGACAAACCAACAGTAACATTTCAGACTTTTTTTTTTTATTATCTGAGGGGTTTTCAACAACTCACTTTAGGCAAAGGAAAAGATAGTAATTTAGTAATAATATTACATGTTTTAGTTTTACAGAGAAAAAAACACGTCTGGACAGAACCTAAGTCATGATCTATGTGTACACGCTTTTCTTACAAAAACTGGGCATAGGTAAAAGAGGGTACAGAACTAAAGAAACAAAACATCGATACAGATATAGGAATCCCGCCGTTTTACAAAGATAAACCCCGACTTGTTCCCTCCCTCCCATACAATACCAACAATGATATATGAGTAAAAAAAAAACAGCGAAGAAACAATATATCATAAAATATAGTTGTACAGTACACCGCTTATTTTGAATTTTAACAGTCGTGTTTTCTCTCCGTGTTTAAACATTGAGTAAAGTAGTGTACATTAAAAACTGTTCAGTCACTTTAGCTTAAATTTTTCTCGAGGGCCGACGTTATAAAACACTCTCCACTGGGGTAACGAATAAACACGACAGAGCAAGAGACAAGGACGATACGGTTTAACTGGATAATGTGAAAAAATAAACTGGTACTAAAAAGGTACCACAATTCTACAATCCATACTTATGCAAAAAAACACAGCTAAAGGGGAAATTTAAAATATGGTGGATTAATTTATCAAACTGGTGCTACTAAAATGCTCCCTCACCTTTAGGGCAGGTGGACAGTTCTGGAAGTCCACGCTAATTCATCCATCACCTCTGATGTAATTTGTTACAATAACAAGGGTTGTAGGGATATTACAGTAGTTACACTAAACCCTGTCCCCTCTCCCATCTTGTTGTTAAAAGCTTGTTTGGATTATTTAAAAAAAATAAAAAGTCTACAAAATGTTTACTGACTGTACTCAGTCAGAACTGTTGATCTCTCTGGCTGCACCAGAACTGGAACCGTTAGCTGGACTGGCGAATGCTCATTATCTGACTCATGTTTCATCAGTCCCCAGTTTCCGCTGGCGGCGGTTATACCCCGACAGGAAAACTTATGTCGCCGCAGAAGGTGGGGGTTCCAGAAACGGTGCCGACATTTGCAGCACTGGAAGGCGGCCTGTTTAAGATGCTGGCCTCTGTGTTTCAAGGCTTTGTGAAGCGAGCTGGTGCGTCTTCCGCACACCTGGCACCGCAGGCGGGCAGGGCGGCCTGAGTTGAGTGGTGGGTGTCTGACGGCGTAGTGGACTAGCAGAGAACCATGCTTGGCATATGTGGTACTGGGACAGATTGGGCAGGGGAAACGCTTGATGGGGACGTCCATTGAGTTGAGTCCAGTGACTTTGACAGCGCCGCCACTCCACGACTTCACCTTCATCATTCCACCCTTTACCCTCAGCTGGGCAAGCATCTTCTTTTTTTTGAGCTGTGCTTGAAGCTTGCCCCTCTTTTTCCTCAGAAGTAGCAGCTTCCTGCGAGTGTCTTTACTCAGGGGAATGCCCACCAGCTTTCCATCTCTCATGATGCTGTGGATCAACACTCTTCTTTTTTTCTTTCTGTGCTTTCTTGTCTGTCCCTGACGCTTTTGGAAGTTTTTTGAGCGGTATTGAAAAGGGTGTTGCAGCTGCTGCTGCTGCTGTTGTTGTTGTTGTTGCTGCTGCTGCTGCTGCTGCCCAGTGTCTCCGTGATGCATGTGAGATGACCCAGCATAGTTGGAACCTGATCCAGAATCATAGAAGATTTGGGAGTAACCAGATGGTTGGGACTGACTGAGTCGCTGGCCGTTGCGGTCGATGCCGTGCTGAGACAGCTTGTGGCGTACCAAGCTGTTGGAGTAGGCGAAGGCTTTGCCACACACCTCACATCGAAAGGATTTCTCTAACCCTACTCCACCACCGTGGACAGTCTGTTGATGCGCCGTCAGATGGAAATAGTGGCGGAATGATTTCCAGCAGACCGTGCAGGTGTAAAGCCTCTGGGAAGGAGTGCCACGCGTAGGAGATTTTTCTCCTTGTGAGCAGGAGGAGAAGAAGTCAGAGTTTCCAGAGTTGGCAACTTGACTGATGGCAGCAGCAGCAGCACCTTTGATTCTCCTCCCCTGGTTGTCAATCTCCCCTCGTCTATGCAGCTTCCCATGTCTCACCAGGCTCTGTGCGTAAGCAAACATCTTTCCGCACAGGTTACATTTGTAGTTCTTTTGACCGGAATGGACAGTCAGATGTTTAGTGAGGTGGAAAGGCTCACGGAACATTTTGCCACAAACTTCACAGGCGTGAGGCTTCTCCCCTGTGTGGACGCGGTTGTGGCGCCGCAAAGTTTCGGCCCTTCTGAAGCGTTTGCCACAGATTTGGCAACAGTACGGCCTTTCCGAACCATCTCCTGGAGGAGCAGGGCTTCTCCTTCTCCTTACAATGGTACTAGGGTCTCTTTTCTCTCTGGGCTTCCTTGGCCTCCTGGGCTTTGCGTGCGGTTGGTTAGGGTGGGCCAAAGGCATGGTGGAGCCATTGAGACTGGATGTCGAGGACGGTCCGCTCATGTTAAAACCCAAACCCCCCAGCAGGCCTCCAATGATATCTCTCCTCTCGCCTTCCCGGCTCTCTGTGGTTATATCACAAGAGGCCGCCGCCGCGGCCGCAATGGCGGACATCGCACTGCTGGTGACCTCATCCTCTGAGTCATCCAATAAGGAAGAGAGAGGGAGGTGGGGCTGCTGCTGCTGTTGTTGTTGTTGTTGCTGTTGTTGTTGTTGTTGTTGCCCCTGCTGCTGCTGCCCCTGCTGCGGTTGGTGGTGGCTGTGATGTTGCTGGCCCGATGGATGGGGATGAAGGGTTGGGGCTAAAGGGGCTTTCCGAAGAGTTTGGTTGGTCATTTCACTAGCAAGCGTACTCCCCGAGGAGTACAGGGTCGAGGATTGTGATCTCCTGTAGTCGTCAACACCAGTGTTGTAGGCTGACTGGTTCTGGTAGCGATTTCTGGAATAATCGGTTGCAGAATACTTGTCATTTGCCATTGTTGCACCATCATTTGAAATCCCTACCCTTTCGGCACTGCTTGCCATTTTGCTGCTACTTGAATTGGATGACCCACCCGTTCCGGAACCAGTCCGGTTTTTTGAACTTCGCGGAGGTTTGCCGCAGGCACCTGAAGCAGCATGATTGAGTAGAGATGAGCTCTCACGGAAGCAACGCCCGCAAGCTGGGCAGCGGAAAGGCTTCTCGTCATGGATCTTCTCATGTCTTGTGAGTGATTCTCGCCGGTTGAAGGACTTTTGGCAGATGTTGCAGACAAAAGGCCGGTTTTCTGAGTGGGTGACGCTATGTTGGATGAGGTGACCCCTCTTTTTAAACTTCTTTCCACACTCGCCGCAGCAGAATATCCTCTCTGGGCTTGGGGAGTTACAGTCCGATTTCCTGCTTTGGCTTTGGGGCGTTAATCCATGGCTGCGGAGGTGCCTTCGGAGGCTGGAGAGGTGGGTGAAGGTTTTACCACATTCACCGCAGTGGTAAAGGGGTTCTGGCTCAGGCTGGCCAGATGAACTACTTTCTTGGTTTTTGGACAACTGTTGGTTGCCGTTGGCTACAAGGACCGAGGTGGAATTGGAGGAGGGAGGGGCAGACGAAGAGGAAGATACAGCGGACGATGATTGTGATGATGATGACAGAAGAGACGAATGTTGTGGATCGCTCGCAATTCCACTTATGCCAGATCCTCCACCCACGTGGCTGGATGAGGAACCCTGACTATGCCCACTTGAGCTGCTGTTGTGGCAGTTATTAACACTGGTGCTGCTGTGACTGCTGTGACTATGACTGCTACTATCCGCTTTTCTCTGCGGTAGGTAGCCCGCCATTGCTTTCTTTCTCCTGCTTCCTCCGCTTGAACTTGAAGATGAGCTTTCTCCAGTCTTTCCTGGATCATCTTTGGAGGAGAGCGACAGGTGTAGCGGTAGAGGGAGGGGAAGGCCAGCCTCTTGTTGCATCAGCGATGCTATTTGGTTTGAGGAAAGGACTGGAATGCTTTGGAAATCAAAACCACCCAGTGGGGCAGGCTGGGGGGCTGGATGGAGAGGGTGCGGGTGGTGAGTATGGCTGTGCGGATGAGATAAGGCGTGAGGGGTCAGCTGTTGCTGTTGCTGCTGTGGTTGTGGAGCAGTATGACTATGGCTGTGAGAGGAGTGGAGGGCTGGGGGAGGGGCCAGAGCTGAATTTGAATCGGAAGGCCCTTGGCTCAGACCCAAACCCAAGTGGTTGTGAGTACCCTGTTGTACAAGGAACTGCTCCAGGCTACTGTTAGTGGGTACGCCAGATAAGAAATACTGGTTGGCTGCGAGCATGCAGCTGAACTGCTGGTGGAGGCTTCGGGGGTCCGACTGGCCGACTAAGGGGACTGCAGTGCTGCCAGAGAGGTTGTTGGAGGTGGAGGAGGATGTGGACGGAGAGGGTGAGGAAGACGGGGGTCCAGGAGAGGGCTGAGGGACAGAAAGGCCTGGGTGCAATGGGGGAGGTGGGGCCGCAGATGTGACAACCCCACCAATTACACCAGCACTTCCTCCACTGGTACTACCACCAAAGTCGAACCGCCCCATCCCAGGGTGGAGCTGATCCTGGGCCAGTGCAGCTTCGTGAAAAGGCCGCAGAAACTGTGGGTACCCAGAAGAAGAGCTCCCACTCCCACTGCTGCTCATCTTACCGGATTTCCTGGAGCTGTGGGATGAGGAAGATGACTGGCTCTGATGGGATATTGGTGGAGGTGGGGCGCCCATTTTTGCAAATAACGACGAGGAGTCAGCAAAGGCATTACTCCGAGAACTCTGAAGGGATCCAAGTCCGAGGCCAGATAGGAGGCCTCCAGAGGCGTCGGCAGACGGCTGGTGCTGCTGCTGGAGTTGCTGCTGATGCTGCAGTTGGACTTGCTGTTGGTGGCTCAGCTGTCGTTCCAATCCAAGGCCTTTGAATTGGTGGGCTTGGTGTCCACTTAGCATCTCTAGAATGTCCATCGGGTACTTGCTGAACTGAAACATCTCCCAATTCAATGTGGTCAAGTCTTTAATTGCTGGAAAAAGCAGTGAGGCCTTGCCAAACTGACAATGTATGATTCCAGAGGTCAACAAGGAGCGAAAGGGCCGCCAAACGCTAATACCTTAAACTGAGAAGCTTTAAAGTACTTCTAAAAAAAATTGGTCATTTTTACGCTATAAACTAAATTAAACATTAAAAAAAACAGCCCGTAGTGTCTCTTTGATGTATTCCATAACCGAACGCTGATGTTCAAATAAGGCCGGTTAGTCCCATGAAGTGTATCGGTGTGTTCGCTACTTCAGTGGCGATGGAGCGCCTTCTGTCCTGTCATTGAGTTCTTCATAGCCTGAAGAGTGAGAAGACAGTAAAATGTTAGTGTTGTAGAGTTCTTATTCAGAGAAGATAAACAGTAACTCTGAAAATGTTTCCTGAATAAATGGTAAATGGTTTGTACTTATATTTTGCCTCTCTAGTCTGCTTGACTACTCAAAGTGCTTTTACAACACAGGTCATGATTCACCCATTCACACAAACATTCATACAGTGATGATAGAAGTTGCCATGTAAGGCACCACCTGCTCATCAGGAGCAGTAACCACTCACACCATCATTCACACACCAATGGAACAGCCATTGGGAGAAAATTGGGGTTCAGTTTCTTGCTCAAGGACACTTCGACATGTGGACCACATTGGCCGGGGTTTGAACCACCAACCTTCAGATAAGTGGACAACCGCTCCAACAACTGAGCCACCAACAAGGAGCCCAGTTACGGTGGCACAGTTGCTACTATTCATTTTAGATGACTATTCTATGTTGCCTTCATCCTTATCCTTCATCCTAGGTCTTCTTTACTGTTAAGTTTCGGATTTCTTTGTTGTAAATTATTTAGAGGTAAAGGTAAAATACAAAATAAAGTTTAGGATTATTAAATTTAAAAAGAAAGGGTTCCATTAGTAATTTTCCAGTTTTGAATGTTTAACATGCGGAATTCTTTAAATCTTTATATAATGTCAGCTGATAATTTCTAATGTTTATAGAGGTGAACAGATTGCAATTTTCTTGGCTGATCACCAGTTGTATAAAGTCGGACCGGCCAATAATGATCTTATCCGACGCTAATTTTTGTGATTAAGTTTTAGATCCATAATGAGTAGTATTTTTTAGTGCTTTTATTTTGAAGGATTACATTGGACTTAAGGTTGGTCAGCATCGTTTAAGTGTTCTGACCTGTTGAAATAAATGGACGCTTCGTCTTACTTGCGGCGTGTTTCTTAAACCGACTGTAAAATCAAGTGAAAGCTTGATTGAAACTTTGTAATCCGGCCATTGTAATTATGTTAACTTTTTTCTTTGTTCAGGGACTCCGTAAATAACTGATAACATACATACATACATACATACATACAGCGGGCTTGTGGCTGTCTCTTCACTCCCTGTAGCTTTAGCCACTCTGCCGACATTAGCTTCTTGAAACCTACTATATTACATGGGTGATTCATTTTAAGTGTCTGATTAATTTCGTGGTGCCAAACAATTTTTCCTCCGCAGTCTTTTTTGTCCTTACTGGTTTTACAAATTGCCAGCTTTTTGTTTCCTTCGTTCACTGTGAAAGATGTTCAAGCTGGTGAGATGCTTGGTAGCCACAGTAGCTAATACTTGGTGCGCGTGTACGGCACATGCTTGTAACCAGTAAGGAATCGCCGTCAGTATGGCTGCTAGGCCAATCACTGATCACATCCAACTAAGCCTCCGGGCGTCAATCGATCAGCTGGCCGCACACCTCCAAATGTTTAATTTTGTATCTTACATGGTTTTATGATCATCATGAACATAAGTACTGGTTTAGAGCACAGATGTAGCATAAAGAAACAAATAAACCAAAATTTCTATCCTAGTTGTTAAAAAAAAGTTAAAAAGTGACACCATCTTGGAGAATTCAACGTCGGGATAATTGGGAAGAAATCAGGTGATATGAATCTAATAATGTTACAGCGTTTGACTCAATTATTATTATAATAATATTATAATATATTATATTGATGCAGTCCTACATGATTGCATCAAAGTAAAAATGCTGGATTTTTTTTTAACCATACTTTACTGGCAGTTGCTTCACGTTTTTGTCAGTGAAGTTCACAAAACACTGTACAGCTCACAAAAACACGAGTTCTCAAAGTCATTGTGTTTCGACCACCTTAAGTGGCCTGGAAAATGTTGAAAGCTGTCGTTGACTGACAGGATATTCTGGAGGGAAAGTCAAATCGAATTCTCAACTGGTGTGGCTAATTCAGAAGATTAAGAATTAGAATTAAAGATTGTCAGACTGCTATTGACCGTTGAATTTGTAGATCAGATCAATGACTGGACCACTAACATGTCTCACCAAAGACGAGACTGTTGTGTGAAGTAAAAAGACCAAAGTATATTGTAGGATGAGACTAGAAGGAAGTTATCCCATGTCTGAAATATTTAAAACGATTAATTTTCCAATTTGTTGTGAGGCTGTAAAAATTCAGAGTGCACCTGGAAGCATTTATCATTTTAAGAACAGGTAATCTGCCAAAGTGAACGCTAACCTTCGGGAAAAGCAGAAAAAGGATAAAATTAAACTACACTGTCTGGCTGTTCCCATTAGTCGGCAGGTCTGTGTGTTAATAGGGAAGGGAGCCTGTGTATCGGAAACACTGCAGGCGTGCGCCGATAGTAATTTCAAAATAAAGGCATATCTTAAGAAATACGATATATATCGATATTTTGACTTTCCATCGATTTTATTGGATCGATGTTGAATAAATCGATCCAATAAAATGATATGGATCAATGTATCGTAACACCCCTAATACTTAGCATGTTGAAATATCTTTCTTCAGCATGGAAGCAACAACAATAAGATAATGAAGCGGAAATTCTGCACTTTGAGAAGTGAATTAATGGAACTTTGTCTTTGTAGGGCAGTGCTTGTACTTTTATTTTGAAGATATCTAAATAGGTTATTTAGTCAGTTTTATCACAGAAGTGGTACGTTCGAATTTAACTGCGCATGAAGCTGCACATAAATAAATATTAGAATGAAAGAACTAATTTTACAGATTTTCACACACAGAGAAATGTATTTTTATGAAGACAGGTATGGACATCACTATACAGCCAATTATAACAATAACACAGCCAATTATTGGATTTTTCACAGTTTCACGTTGTTTAGGGCTGCCCCCAACAACTTTTTTTCCAGTGAATAATCGACTAATTTAAACGACTAGATTTCTCCAAAATGCCCTAATCACACGGGACTAGTATTACCTGGGGACTAAAGGTAATTTGTAACAATTATGGAGGACGTCTGTGATATCAATCCAGTGCAAATACGCCATGCCTATAATTTGAAATGTAAAATTCCACAGTAGATCACTAGCCATGTTTTCCAGATCACTCACTTGGCTTGTGTCTTGATGAAGAAGCGTTCAACACTCCTAACACACAGTTCAAAACAGTATTACATTATATTTACCGCAATTCGCTCAGGAAGGAGGCAGAAGCGGGCAGAGGAAACAATAAATATTATTCCATTCCAAAATCGCTGAGATGCTGATTCGCAAGGGACCAAAATTATCGCCTGGCCATATTGTTTTTGGCAAAATATGGTGGATAATTTGCTGTTGAATTTTTAATTATTTACAGACATGGCACATTCGCACTGGTTTACTATCATAGCAGTCCTCCATAATTATTTATAAAATTATACAAATTACCATAGGTCCCCAGATATACTAGTACTGTGCGAATAGGGCATTATTTAGCTGAATTCCAGTGGAACATACCTCTCTACCACTCCAGACGTCCTCAGGCAATCCCACAATTCCTCACTCAGCATTCTGTCACCCATTTTCTCTAAATCCGCAAAGACATAATGCAGCTCCTTCTAACCATCTCCGTAGTTCTCCATTAGCACTCTCAAAGCAAACATCTGTAGTGATCTTTCTTGGAATGGGATCGTACTGTAGCTCACAAATGACACCTTTTTCCTAACCGTACTTCCACTACTCTTTCACAGATCTTCACTGTGAGGCTCATCGGCTTTATACGTCTGTAATTGCTACACCTCTATACATCACCCTTGTTATTGAAAATCGGCACAAGTACACTTTTCCTCCATTCCTCAGGCATCCGCTCACTCTTCAAGATAATGTTGAACAATCTAGTTAAAAATGTTGATCTGATCAGCATCAGTATAAACTTTAACAGGTCCATTTTTTTTTTTTCAATTCGCATTAGTGTGACATGGTAGAACATCCGGTACCGGGTCACTCAAAGTGAGGAAAAGATTTAAATAGAGATCTTACAAGATAGCGCTGTACGCTATGTAAAACAGAAATGGCATACCACATTTTAGCTCATGCTTGGTGTGCGTTTAACCTGCAGCCAATCAGCTTCAAGTGAGGCATATCGGCATATTCCATAAAAGTTGGCCACCCGTTCCCACTTTAAATTTAACCACACTTGTTTAAATGCTTCTTTAGAGGGTCTATTGTTTAAAATTTACTGTTGTTTACAGACAGACTATTGGGCATAACAGTTGTCTTCTTTTCTATCTAAGATAGAGTGCTGGTTGTCACACAACCTTCTCAAACTTTATCAACTCTCTCACTCGGATCTGGAGGTCATCCATGCCTTAATTTCATCTCGTTTGGATTACTGTAATTCTTTGGCTTTAAAAAAAGAATAAACCTTAAATGCTCGAGCCTTTCACTTCTCCAGCCTGTTCAGTGTGCCGCAGCATGGGTTATAAGACACGACCATATTAGCCCTGTTCAAGCCTCTGAACTGCTCCACCCATATGAGCCAGGGCGCAGTCTCAGATGTTCAGACGGAACACATCTTTTCAAGAAAGCTTTTTACTTATCCAATTTCCCAGTTGGTTGTAATTTGTATTCTAATATTCCTTCATGTGACATTATTTTTACCAACCTCGAGATGAAATGAGTCTTAAATTTAACTTACTGAAACCTGCATAAATCCTGCATATTAGACAACGTCAAAGTTTATGCTGTTAATATTGTTAGGGCTCTGGTTCAAACACTGGGTTTACCATCTTTGGCATCAAAACAAGTTTGGCTTGTTAGCAATAATTTGGAGATAGGATATGGATCATGATACTCTATATGATATGAAATGTTGCCATATATTCGAAAATAAGCAATAGATTAATTATATTTAGAAAATAATCATTAGAGTAATAGACTTATTGAAAAGAAATCACTAAGAGCCACAAATCACTCTGAGCAGCCGTAATAGCACACCTGGAGCCAGAAACAAAATCAACATTTACTTGTATGCAACCAGAATGTTAGCAACCCTGTAAGAACTTCAACTGACGTATCAGCAACTTCAGATTGTTTTTTAAGGTTTCTTTCATTGTCTTGATGATGTAAGCATGACATTGTTATAAGTATCAACACACCTCAAGCCACTGTGTCACAAATTCCTTAGCAGCATTCCAGTCAGCACGTTGAAACTGTGTGTGAGATTTTTAGTGTGTCTGAAACTTATATTTGCCGAATTGTTAACCATTTCTGGGGGAATATTCAAATCATGGCAACAACGTCATGACAGGTGATGACGCCCTTTCTTCTTCCTCTCTGAATAAGACAAACTAGACACTACAATGGTTTCCTGCTGCCCTATAATGGTTGAGATCAATGATCCTTTTAACAGCTCTATATTGTATTTAATCCAGTAATTTAATTCAGATTTCAGGTTGAGTATAGTTAATTTTTTTACAACTACAAACTTCTCAATAGCTGCCATTTTTTATTTTACCTCTCCACCAGGTAACTAGTATATGGTGGTTGCATCCAGACGAATGCAGGTAACTTGTTGACAGGTTAGTGACCCAGAGTGAGTGCTGCAGACTGAAATAAACATTCATCCGGAGTAGAGTTGAATATGTAGTGGCGTCTGCAGGGTTTAATTCCAAGCAATCAGGATAGCTGCCATGTAATTAAATGCAATACTACCAGGTGAGGCCTGTGTGTTCTTGTTGGTGACTCTATTTAGACATTTGTGGTATAATGTTGAAGGTGTGTCTAAATGTTATTGAAATCTGTAGATTTTCTTGTTCCTTTTCTGCAGTCTCACCAGTTCTTATTTGACTCACAGCCACCAGAAGAGCACACTTGCCATTAGCCTCCTTAGGAGTGAATGGAGATTCATGTGTGTGTGTGTGTTTTAACATATCTTATTTAAAATAAAATCTAAATTAGTTTGCATTCCAGTGACCCTTAAAGTATTTCAACCAACCCCAAACAGGTTAAGACACAACAGTAGAAACAAAATATTTCAGGATCCTGTAATTGTATTTTAATATTACTAATATTATTATTATTATATCATCTCCACAATGGAAGTCAAGTTTTTTACCAGAGTTCTAGTCAGGATTATGTTATGAATGAATCAATTAATTCCTTTTTTTTGTTTTATCTAAATGTATTTACTTACTTTCTTAACGTTTCTTATACTTTATTTTATTACTATTTTGACTAACAGCATTAGATATAGGTGCTAATGGATTTTATATTTTACAATTATTCTTTTATTACAAATGGAATGAGACTGGGTGGTTCAAAGGAAGATATGGCTGATTTAAAAGAAAATATGGATTTCCAACACTACTGACATATAGAAAAAGAGCCTTTATTTGTCACATACAGTCATACGTGCAGATTTCTGAATAAAACTTAGTTATTAGGGGCGACTATAGCAAAGTGGGTAGAGTGGTCGTCCCTTGGAAGATCCCACACAGTCGACATGCCATAGGGTCCTTGAGCAAGACCCTCAACCCCAATTTTCTCTCAGTGCATTTCATAAGCTCTGCTCCCTGATCTTCGAGGATTGGTCAAATACAGAAAACTAATTTCACAAGGCTTTACTGTCTTTATGTAGTTTGTATAACAAAATGATAAAGAGTAAAGATTTTTTTTTTTTTTTTTAAAGAAATTTTGCCTATGTTAGAGAGATACAGTATGCAATAGAAAATAGTAGTAAACTATTTTAATGATAATAAAATTTTAATAAATAAAATACAATTGCACTTGTACCGTCTACGTACTAAGTACAGGCCCACAAGTACAAAACAATTGCTGCTCTGAGACGGCTGCTGTCGTCTCGGAGGTGGCACCACTCAGACCTCCATTACACCTCTATTGTGTTCATAAAGGGCGAAGAAGCGGAATTAAGGCACTCCAGGCCGCCATTCAAAGACTGAATGTTTAAACATTTTGTTTGGTAAACACTGAGGAAAAACTTCAAAAAAACCTTTTTCATGGTAACGCATCCCGTGTAACAACACAATCAGGGATGTAAAAATTGTACTTATATACATGTTAGTGTATTTATATTCTATTTGATTTTGTTCTTATTTTTCCTGCCATTTTCTCATATTCTTTATAACATGTAAATTCACCATGTTTGGAAAAATCTGTCCATCCATTTAAATCACGGTACGTTATTTTGCGTTCTTATTGTTGAGTGTTCAATTTGTGCTTTTAAGATTTTGTCATATCTATGTAAGAAAACTTAATTTGGGTTTACATACGGATAAATCAAAACTAAATCTTCACTTAAAATGTATTAAGTTTATACCCAACAGAGAGCAGAGCACGAATGAAATTAATAAGCTAACAGCTGGTTTGATAGATCGGAGGAGCGGTTGCTTCCATCTTACCGGCAGATCCACGAGCCTGAACATCTGCTGTGTGTCTCCTTTCGCAGACTACCGGTGACCTCAGAACAGCAGCCTGGATGAAAAAGAATGGGTGATTGAGGCGGATATAAAGAAAACTCCTGCCAGCTTCAGTTAAATACAGCTAACTTGCTAAATAGCGAAAATTTTCATATTTTAATCACTCTAAACAAGTTTGTTTTAATAGGGCAAAATGTTGTGAAATAATTTAGGCAAAGGGAGCTACAAGCACGCTAATGTCAAATCATAGCTTATTCTTTCGCACAAACAAACATAATTGTTGCTTCTGGGCGATGGCGAATCAGTTGGTAGAGCAGTTGTCCACTTATCTGAACGTCAGTGGTTTGATCCCCGCCCCCTTGCAGACTGCATGGGGAAGTGTCCTTGAGCTAGATACTGAACCCTAAGTTGCTGCCAATGGCCCTTCCAGGTGGCACTTTGCCACTTACTGTATTAATGTTTGTGTGAACGGGTGAATGCTGACTCGCAATGTAAAGTGTTTTGAGTGGTCAAGCTGGCTAGAAAAGCGCTATATAAGTGGAATCCATTCCATCCAGGGAGGAATTTACTTTTTCTCTAAAAAATAACACTCAGCTTTTTCCATAATGCCACTTAGTGTCAACACAAAATGTTTAATTCTATCCTTTGATTAATTACTACTAGCTCACTGATGCCACAGACCTCAAATTTAGTCAGGTAAGCCATAAAGGGTTGTTGATGATGATGATGATGATGATGATGATGATGATTTGATGAGTTGTTGATGCACTGCATTGCTGTGGCGACGGCATATTGTTTAAGTGATCAGAAACGCTTCAATGTCCACAAAAATTGATACAGATATCAGGGGACATGGTTTGAAAGATTGGATAAAGGTTACAGGAGAAGGGCGTTCCAAAATGGTTCTACCGCGCACCCTACTATATTTAAAACAGCCCCCCCATGTGTTTCACTTAGAAATATGAAACGTGGTACAGCACAGTATCTTAATATCCCTTTTGGAATCGCTAGAGTAGATCATGTGTATTACACATATTGATTTGGCATAGGTTTTACACCAGATGGCCTTCCTGACACAACCCTCCCCATTTATCCAGGCTTGGGACCGACATTAGAAGTACACTGATTTGATGTACAAAAAAGCCTCTTGGCTCCATGACCTTAACTCAACCAGAAGCAAGTTTGAGTATTGCGTTATGTTGCAATTTTTGATTGCTGTACTTTAATGAACTCAATCTAGAGATTCATCATGACCAACATGAAATATGTTAATCTCAAAGGATGACAAGCTTTTAAAAGTTTTCTGCATAACTTCAAAGGCATGGCCACGCTGCCATGAATCTCTCCATTAAAATTTTGTGAAGAAAATCTCTTTTTCCATTGTCCGATCTGCTCCAAACATGACAAATTGGATAAGAGTCCAACCCTGAAGATTTGTCCATATGACAATATTCAGTTACAGTGATAGCACCTCCTTGGCACACATATTTATGCAGTTTGTGTTAGGTATATAAAGTCATACCTGTTTTCAAATGCAGGTATTTGGAAACCCAGTAGATACTGGCACAAGGCCCAAAAGGTGAGCGGGTGCAACATGCTTGCAGCTTTAATTTATCTAAAAATAAGTGACTTAAAGAGAGGGAACACTGCTAAAACATTAGCCAGATAGCTAGCTGTTATCTAACTTGCACAAACTTATTTATTTTATTATTATTTCTCCTTTTCATTTGATATTATCAGTACCATTTTGAAATATTCTCAATACATACAATTTGCAATTTTCCTCAAAAAATATAACAATATTTTGTTCAATTTAATAGTTCCCCGTTGACACTTTTCTATTCATTATGTGGCATTGCAATAATTTCTATATTTAAAATCTATTACTGATGCGCCCCTTCTACTTTTTTGTGCAACTTCAATTTGCTACTGAGCCAAATTCAATGTATTTTGTTTTGCTGTGTATTTGTATGGTGGATAGTCTTAATGACAAGGTTATAATCTGGAAAGTTAAAAAACACTTTCCAATTACAAATAGGTATTTTTCTTTGCTAAACATTCCAGGCACCCATTAAAAAAAATAATATAATATATGAATAACAAATATTAACACATAAATATAATAGAACAAATGAACCTGAGAAGGGGTGTATCAACATATAACATAAGCAGTTCAGGATAACTGAAATTTTGACATTTTAAATCACTGCATGTGTGGTTCTGCATATGTTTTATTATTGCAGTGATATATCTTAGAGTGTTAAAGGGAGCTAGCGCTGCCAGCACATTAGCCAGATAGCTGACTAGCTGTTTGCTAACTAGCACCAATTGACATTTAGACTTTTTCAAATCACTGTTTCTGCATGTTTGTTGTTATTAAAGTTAAATATATTGGAGTGAACGAGATAAATGGAGCAAGTTTGCTGAAAATAATAAATAAATAAAAATTGAAAGTAAAGTTGCATATTAATCACACATGTAAACATTTCATTTTTAAGATCTCAGAGTAAGTGATGTAAAGGGAGCTAGCATTGCTAGCAAACTAACAAGTTAGCTAACTAGCAGTTATCTCCAGTTACATAGAATAAACTGACATTAACTAGTAGTTTAATCACAAAAACACATACTTATTTTCATTAGTCCGTATTAACTTCAAATAAGTGAGCCAGCACGGCAAGCAGCTAGTTGTTATTTAGAAGAGCTAGCATTGATAGCAGCAAGCCGTTAGCCTCAATGCGGCTCCTGATTTTTGTTCTTACCGGGAAACAGACGAGCTTTGGCCGCAAAGAAAGCTCAGAAACACCGGGGGAGGTGTGGGAACATAGGCCAGGGAGGTTGCAGCGAGAGCGGGGGTCCTACAGCCCGTCAGCGAGGCCTTCTTCTCTCTCAACCGGGAGAGGCCTTGTCCTCCGTCTGCCCTGAAAACTGGGCTCGGGTGCGTCCATTGTCCTGCAAGCTCGACCGGCTTCACCAAAATAAGTCTCTTGTTTTCCCTCCGTCGTGTTATCCCGTCTTATCTCCCGTTTTCCTCCCGTTTCAGTCGTCGGTGTCCCCTCCGTAGGCTCCCCCGGTGCTGCCAGTCTTAAAATGGTAGTTTCCTGTCTGCATAATGGTTCCGGGTAGAGCCCGGCACAGGTCGGTCAGTCCGGGGGACCACCGCCGCTGCTGCGCATCACATCAACCACCACGATCTGTATCTTTTAGAATATATGTACTGTTTGTGGGAAAATATATATATATACTATATTTATATATATATACATATACATATATATATATGTATGTATATATATATAAATTAAATGTATTATTATTATTATTATTATATATATATATTTTTTTTTTACATTTATTTTAAATTGTAAAATAACCACAAAGTACATGAAATAAATTTGAATATAAACAAACACAAAATTTTACACCACTACAGGTCAAAACATTTTTAGTTTATAATCTAAGGGGAGACTTTGCTTGTTTCAAGTTCGTCAGTCTTGGGGCACTGAGGTGATAATCTCAGGTGAAAGGTGAAAATCTTTGCAAGGAGTGTAAGGTCGTTACTATCAAATATAGGTGTCTGTCCATCATTTTGAATCCAAATACAGTATTCTTCCTTGTGAGAGGAGCAGGTAGATGTATTTTAGTTGACAGCCAGTTTTGAAATCTTGCACAAAAAAAGCCTCTGTGTAAAGTTTTACATACCGTGTAAAATCGACTAAGTTGTTGTTTCAGGTTTGGTGTCGCAAAAGCAGCAGTTTTTCTGTTCAATTGTTAAATCTCTATCTTAACTGCTCATTGGATTGGATCTTGTGCTAGTCTTTATTAGGAAGTTATTAAGGGCAGATCTGTCGCTTACAGTGCCTGTTTGTGTTTCACCAACTACCTGATCCAGTCTTTGTTTTAATCTTTCGGTGTAGATGTAAGTTAGTAATTAGTGATCATTGTATAAAAGTGAAATTGGAGGATAATTTCTTACCAAAGTCTTTGCCTGGCTTGGTAATAACGTTATGATGCCTCGTTTCATGCTGGTTTTGAGCAGTAAATCTTATGTAGCATTTTTGAAGAAGAGTTAAAGAAGAGCAAAAGAACAGTTTCAAACAAGGTCTAAAACGTCGATAAGAGTTGTTTGTGTAGTTTTATTTCTTATTATTAAAGTAATCAGTCATTCAGTAAAAAGAATAAGCTGAACATTCCACATGGTTCAGAGAGCTTTGATAGAGTTCCTCTCCTGTGTCCTTTTTTCTTTCTGGCAGAAATAAGCTGAGTTTTTCTTTACTTCTTCAGTCCTTTTAGATGTTGATGGGTTATATGGCGCTCGGGCTCTACTTTCATAATTTTGATCTATTTTGGATTGTAAGAATGATTTTATTATTTTCTGATAAATTGCGGTTGATGGTGTTATTATTGGTATGGTATCATATTATTATTATATTGATGGATCAATTTTTTTGATTTTATTTGATCTCAGATATGTTTGCTATGGGTGATTTAATAATGACAAATTTTGTATTTTAAGAACCTAGCTAATACCTCTGGGTGTCAAATAAGATGGATGCATACTGTAGAATATCTTTTATGAATTATTTTATGTTATTACAGTATTCCTATATATTGTATTGTAGAAGATTAGAAATGAATTCCCAGTAACCTTTTTTCATTGCAACAATGATAGTTTGAATTTCACCATCTAATATTTGATTAATTATTGTATAGTCTAGATTTACTTGAGTTGTCTGATCAAACCAGGAAAAAAGTCCAAGATTTTTTTTTTTTTCTCCAAGGATCATGAAGACATGAACCATTGCAAAAATTAACCAGTATATTATTATTAGGATGAGGGCCCATAGTGTCAGTACCATTGTATCTGTTACTACAGTATGTGTGAGTAATCTGTGATTTTTCCTCACCTTTATATATATATATATTTCTTTTTTTTTTTAGATAAGAATGCCTTAACATTATTATATAACAGTAACACTATGAAACAAAACAATCAACTACTTTTTCAGAAACTCTTTGATAACTACTTCATCAAATTTGATCGAAATATCTCAAAGTCCATGTTAGGCCACACCGTTCTTTCGGATAGAACCGAGGGGACTGTCCATTTGGCACTATGACATAAACCAAAATTATAAACATCTACCATCAAAATTGTTCAAAGGAAAAAAAAAAGGAAAAACTACATAGAAGCCCGATTATGACGCTGACAAGATGAGGTGATCTGTGTTGCTCAGACAAAGCTGTGTTTGAGCTCCGGCCACAGCTTCTTCCTCATTAGCTTATCCTCTAGGTGAAGTCCTGCACCAAGCGAAGAACTTGGGTCTTGCAGACTGGAGAGACAACTACACGATGACTTGACAACTCTGTCCATCCACTCTCCTGCCGACTGGACTCGTCAACTGTGTCTCCAATTCTTTCATTGCATTCCAACGAGGGAGGATCTGGAGGATAATTTCATCGATTTCCTCTTTGAAGTTTTCTCCTTCTTCTTTAAGACTCGAAATTAAATTCCACCAGTGTTTATATCCTTCCACCTCGATTATTTATTCCTCTTGAATGGGCAGTTTCTTTGTTTGGGTCTGAGTGCTATTTTTCCATCACCTCCAACTTGGGCTTACAATCGTTGATTTCTGCTGAGTTCAGCGCCACCTGTTGAACTATGCTAGCAAATCTTTCAGAGTTTTCTTTATGTTTTCCAAAATTATCTACCTTGTTATCCAGGGTGTTGATGGCGGGGCGGATATTAGCGAGTGAGGGCTCGGTTTTAGTGGTCAGCTTCTTAGTTGGTGGGAGCTTAGTTGTAGTGGGGTGGGGATCAGTTGTGGCTCCAGCTTTGGTATGTATTGAAGTATCCGTCGGTGTTTGGTAGGTAGATGCACATGCTACATAGCCATGGAATGCTAATGTGTGAAGTCATTTTAATCAACTTGATACTTGTTTTTTGATCTTCTCAGAGCTGTAATACTGTGGGTAGCTTGTTGGGGGTGAAATTTCTAATCAAGTACGAGTTTCACTTCAATGTTTGGGACTTTGCGAGCAGAGGTAAGAACTGTCTTTGCACCGTGTTCACCTTCTTACCTAGTCCCCTCCGGTCTGTACCCGCCTGGAGGAGACTTTTGCATGAGAAAACAGTATCTACGCACAGACAACTGAACGTGCAGTGACTTTCTCACTGTGTGAACCTGGACTGTTTCAATGTGGGAACCCGGACTCTTCAACTGTGTAATAATGACGTCATCCAGTATCCTGTCAAGTGACTAGTTTCCATCAGATAAATATATTTAGAAATGATAAATTATAGTCATTTATTCTGCAAAACTATTGGTATTAGATATAAAATAAAGAATGTCCAATTTGATGAGTTGAGGATCAAGCTTGTGAAACCGTAATGAGGTAAACTGGTTGTGTTTGCACAGTTCGTCGGAGTATTCGACTGGGTGGGCGAAGAGGCACAGTGCCAAAATGCTTGCTGCATCCTCTTTCCTACAGAGAGGTCTGCTTCCCAATCACATGGTGAGATAGGGGTCTGCTAGGAGCCACCTTAGCCACTGGATCTTTCCAAGCCATCGAAGAGCCAGGTTCTGCACACTGCCGATTTCACATCTAGCCTCTTCAAATTTCTCGTCTTTCATGACAAAGTTTTATACTCTAGCGCTTTTTTATGTACTAAATAATGATAAAAATAATACCCTTAATTTATGAAACTTCTAAATAAACTTCATCTTCATCTTTCTGCCATGATAAAGACGGCATCGGACTCATTCTTAGCAAAGATGAACAAAACAATTCTCATTGTACTGATTTTACACTTATTAAGTTGAAAACAAATCAACTTCTACTATCATAGGAAACAGAAAAAAGCAGCAAATCCTCACATTTCACTGCTCATTTAATCCGGTAAACAAACAGAGTCATGTCTAAACACGTGAGACACAAAAGAGCTTAAGCGGGATTTCTTTTATTATCAATTGAACAGTAGGTTTCTACAAACTCAAGAATTGATCACCGATGACAAAAGGTTTGCACATATTTGTGAGGCCGTCTTGGAAATTGACATATAAGGATGTAATAAGTAAATGTATCGTACAGTTTGAGGTATGCAGAGTAGCTTTGAGAGTACAAATATGCCCGAGCCCCGCCCCCTCGTTCACTGGTCAACACTCGCAGCACACACACACACAAACACCCACACACAGGCACACGGTTTAGTCAGGGGGGCGATTGACTGAACATGGGTCACAACATCAGACGGCTGACTATGGTGGCCGAAGGGCTTTACACATATACATATATCACCAAATGATAAACGTAGAAACAAATTTACATAATGTGAAAAATTAACAAAAGTTAAAAAAAAGTGTCCTAAAAATCAAAGCAGATGTACAAAATGTGAAACAGTTCAAAGCAAAACAAATATACAGTTCAAATACAAAACCTCAAACTTAAAACCAAAATATAAAAAACATCTATAGGAATGTAAAAAAGAAGAAGACCATTATCACTTTTGTATCAGAATTTTAAGTGTCTGTAAAAGGGCCTAATTTTGTAAATTTGTCGTTACATTTATAGATTGATAGTTCTTTTGGCGTTGTAAATTTGTGTCTGTCGAAATGTAAATTTGTTTGGACCTAGTGACAATGTTTTCACTAGTTGTTGTTTTCTAAATGTGTTTTGACACATCTTGTGAATTTGTTTGACATTCATAATTTTGTTTTCAAATGAATAAATATGTATTTTCTCAATGGTAAAATTTAAATTTTGTAATGTTTGTGGTTAAGAATTGTGAAAATGTTAAGTATTTTTATGTCTAACATGTACATTTGCAAAGTCTTTCTAGGTCACCATATAAGGGTATGAGGAGAAACGAGATGCTGGAAATACAAATCAATTTAATTACACTGTGGTTTTCTGTCTCTTATGATACATTCCCCTCCACAACCGACTAAAGCAACAACTTGCTGCGTTTTTATTCCACACATTTTGTCTTTCGCAACTTTAAATAGCTGTGTTGAACGTCTGTGCTACCAAAATGTGCACAAAACTACTTTTTCAAATGCACATTCAAGTCCGAAGGCAGCGAGTGACATCACAGGAATGTGACATCACATAACAGTGTCACTTTATTCAAATTTCTAAAACTTCACACAGTTTATATATTCCATCATTTCCAAATACCGCTAACTTTGGTGAACGTAGTTCGACAAGAAAAGCTGTGATTTATGTTTCCCCTTTTTTTTTTGTTTAATCAAATAACAGCCATTTAAATTTCATCACTACTTGATATGAACACTTAACGACTCATCTTGATGCCATGAGGACGCCAATGTTTGGTCAAAATAATGAGGGTCAGCATTCCCAACGAAGATACAGCTACAAACACAAGGGCAAACAAATGTAAACAGCCGCATGTAGATTTACACACACACACGCCATGACATCATCAGTCAGCACTATGACATCATTACCACTGGCTTCTGACATGCGGTTCAACGTTTTCCTCTTTGATTGCATCAGCTCTCTTTTTTTTTTTACAAATTCCACTAGAAAGTTTGAAAGTCCAGGATTACACGGTAAAATTCACAGAGATTAAAAAAAGAAAAATGTTTAAGTACAAGAGAAAAAGAAAATCTGTTAGTGGGGCATCCCTTTATTTATTAAAGAAAAAAACTAAAAAATGGTTGGCAGGAATCCTCACTCCGTCGTCAATCAGGTCCATCTTCTTCAAAACTCAACCATGAAAGGTTAGCAGGTCCATCTCACAACCAGAAAAGTAAAACATGTACTAATATGACATCATCATGGCCGCCGTTTCTCCCATGACTGTGACGGCGAGTTTGTTACGTTGGACTTTGCAGAATATTTTCATATTTTGTCTCAACACACAAAAAAATGCACGCGTGCTTCTGACGCACTGAATAATGAGACACCATACAGAGCCTAGACACGAGAATTCAGTTTAGCCCTTGGTGTGAAGAGTCCCCACCCCCGAACCCCCCCCCCATTCACCATTCATGAGGTGAGTAGCTCCCTTGTCGTGCGAGAAGGTTTGCCCGCTGGCGAACCCTCAACAAACGTGCGTGAAGAAGTTTAAAACAGTGGTTGTCTGGTCGGTCAGGATATTAAATAATTTGACCCGTATGGAGTCAGCAATGAGGCTCGTTGTGATTGGTTGGATCTCAAAAATGTTTGGCTATGTTTTTACGTTAAATATCACGGCACAATGTTTCTAGACAAACACCCACAACTGTACAAAGGCTCACTGTTAGCTAAGATCATACCGCCAAGGGGATTCTTCTTCTCTGAAGGCCCAGTCACTCCAGGAAACAGACATTAACAGTAGCTAAGCTAACTACTAGCACGCTAGCAATCAAGGAAAATGCTATTGCCAGTCCTAATACTTTCATTTTCCAGAATGGCATATTGTTTTTCCGAATTCTCCATCATTTTAGTAAATAGAATATTATATGAGGACTGAATATAGATAACACATCTGCCACATTTTTTGCTAACGACTCGTTAGAATAGTTGACTGGATGACAAGGTCAAACATTTCATTCCTAAAATTTCATTATATTATTGACTCTGTTTGCAGGAGCTAAAATTTCCAACAGACGTGTCTGAATTAAAGCAGATGGCTTAACATGTAGCCAACAAGCTATTCACTAAGAGCCTAGCAAGCTGCAAACATGCTATCACTAGTTCCCAAACATTTATTTTCTGTACCGGAACTGAACCGTTGAACAGAACTTCACATCATTTAAGTAAATGTTTTCTAAAGGGGAAGGAACATTTTTGAAATAGGTAACAACTAGCAACCTCATTAGCATTGCACAAACTGAACAAGAAGTTCAAACATTTTATTCCCAAATCATATTAATACATATATATAAAAATGATGTATAGCAACCGTATTAGCTACTGGGCACAAACTGTGCAATAATGACATATCTGTCCGACACTTTTTTGAAGCAGTATATACTTTATAGAGGAGGTTAAATAAGAATTGACGTTACAAAATGTAACTAACAAGCTAATTAATCACTGAGACACTTGCATGCAGTGAACATGCAAGCGCTAATAGGATAAAAATAGATATTCAACTTTCTATTATATTCTTTGTTCGCTACAACCGATTGTTTCATGTTATCTCCCCCAAGGAAGGAGGTTTTGTTTGTCACAAGGTTACAGAAAAACCAATAGATTAAATGTATTATTAATATTATTATAGATGGATTTGCACTAAATTTTACCCAGAGGAAGGTTTTGCCATGTCCTAGAGGGGAATGAGATCGTGTTCACAACTTCCTTGTTTAGTCTGGATAAACCGAACCCTGGAAAGTTTACCCCCATGATCTGGTTTGTTTGGGTTAGTGTGAACGCAGTCCGAGACCTCTGGTGCAAACCAAACAATCGGACTCTGGTCCGCTTGGTAAAGATGGTCTCAGACTGCTTGCATGTGAACTCTGGAGTGGTTTATTGCTGTTTTGAACCCCATCCTCACTAATCATAGGAAGCGCATTATTTTTCACGTATTCAGTATTATCTGGGGATGTGCAGTAATTTGTAATGATTACAGATGATGTATGTGATATTAATCATGTGTGGACCATGCCTGAAATTTGAAATGTAAAAATTCCAAAACAAATTAGCTACCCAATCAGAAGGCTGCTTTTCTAGTCTTTGTTTGTTATTAACCTCAGTTCACAAATTCACTAAAGAAGGATATAAAGTTTCTGAGCTAGCAAACTTGTTTGCTCAGCTACTAACTGGAAACTAAAATTTGCTTCTCTAACTAAACTTCGTTTTTTGAAGCAGTTTATACTCAGAGGTATCTAAATGAAATTGTACATTGCAAACTGTAGCTAACAAGCTAATCACCGAGACCAATCAAGCAAGGAAAACTAGTGCTAGTTGGTCATTATAGTTTCTCAACTTCCTATTTTCTGTACAAATAATTATTGTTTCAAAGTTGCTAAATAGGAAAACAATAACAGTTTCTGCGCTAGCAAACTTTCTGCAAATCGCATCTAGCAATTTTGTTAGCATTGTCACAAATGGGTAAACTAATAAGATCTATCTGTCCATCAAGTATGCCTCTTTTCTGAAGAAGTTTATTCACACGGGGGAGGCTAAACAAATGTGGGTGTTACAATATAGAGCTATCAAGCTAATAATAATAATAATAATCTTTCCTTTATTTATCACACGTTACACAGTACATACATAGAGTACATCGTCGTGAAAAACCCATCCCTGAGGGAACGGTGGACGGCCCCTGTGAAGCGGACAGACACTATGAAGTAGGGAACATGCCAGCACTAATTAGTCATAGTAGCTCCTTGAAATTTTTTCTATAATCAACAGTTGTCCTCTCATTCATATTTCATAATCTCAGTTGACAAAGATAGTAAAGAGGGAAAACGTTTTCTGAGAAAGCAAACTTTAGGCTAAATGCAAGCTAGCAACTTTGTTAGCTCAGGCATTAGCAGAACAATACTGACATCTATCAGTCAACTATGTCCCAGTTTTGGAGAGATTTATAATCAGAGGGAACAGCTAAATAAAGCGGCTGATGCAACATGTATTTATTACGCAAATTTAGCATCCTCCATAGTTGAAAATAAACATCTGTGAAAGCTGGTGTGACTGGGCCTTTGTAGCAGCAGCTGCTTGTTTCCACGGAATGGCTTTTTATTTTTAAGTAAATTGAACCATAAATTGCCATCAGGTGACATCTACTGGTGCTTGGCGAGATCCTCTCTCCTTCGAGACCAATCGAAACTCGAGTAAGATGTCACATGTCGCGTCACAATAACAGCCTTTAAGCCACAAACCAGCCGGCTAAAGGATAAATACAACTGAAACCAAGTATACACAAAGTCCTACAGGGCTCAGTAATGTTAATATTAATAATATTATCAGGTTAATTTCATACAAAAGCAACATGTTTGGTTTTAAATATTTCTTTTATAAATATAAAGACAAGCAAACCCGTCCGTCTCCGTCTACGTCTCGGTGCTCCAACATCCGCCGTGGATTCTATGACAGACGAATCTGTCGGAGCTGCTGAGAACTCAGACGACAGACAAGACAAATCTCACGGGGTATCCTTCCATCAAAGTAACGGAGAATACCTAGCAGGTTTTGCGTTGCACTCACGTGATTTTGTTTCTGATTTTTTTAGGAGGACCCTTCTGTCACTCTTTACAAAAAATGGCTGATTTCATTTTCAAGACAAAAAGTAGCGTGGAGGAAATAAACTAGCGGTGAGATTACGGCCATCTCCACGGCTTTTTGTTTAAAGAAGGGGAGGTAAATTTCCTTATACCTAAAATCCCTCACCATTTCTTCTTCTTCCACAGCGTGGACTTCTGTACTCTTCACTTTCTTCGGGGTCTCACACTGTCACCTCGTTCTTACTCCCTGTCCGCAGTCCCTGGACTACTCCTCCTCCGGGGATATAGTGCAGCTGCTCGATGGTGTTCTGCCGCTTGGTGGCGAAAGCCATCCGTCGGGCGCTGGGGTGTCCTCCGAGCATCACTGCTCCACCGCCGCCTCCTCCATGGGGATCCCATCCACCCTGCATGCCCATGCCAGGCATGCCGGCGGAGCTGCGGTCGTGGTCGTGTCCTGGCGTTGGGTGGGAGTTCATCTTGATCATGTGGTGGCGGTCCAAGGATGGGGTCACGCAAATGTTCTGCTGCGACTGGGCCTTCTGGCGGTGGCTGAGTCGGCCCATGGTGGGAACCATCCCACTTCCTGCTCCTCTCTCACCTCCTCCAACCACCATACCCATTGTCATCAGATGGTCCTCCAGATGGTCTGGTGAGACCAGAAGCCTCTCGTGGGACCTGGAACCAGAGACGTGTTAATTCTCTCTTAAGTTTACAGAGGCTCATGAAAAACCAAAAAAATCAATAATATTCACCACATTTCTCACAAGTTAAATCCCACCTAGTTCCACAATTTTTGTATATATGTTTTGTCGTGGAGAACTGTATCTCGCTCACGTTTTCATGTCAAATGAAGAAACTTGAAATAAGATTTTAAACTTTGTGCAGTGATCTCACCAGGATTTGAGTAAGTTACCTCTTTACTATATCCTTAAATTAGCCGGTTCTTAATATAAGTCCCTTATATTCTATTGAACTTAATTTGAATAATTATTGCTTCGTAGATTTATTCTGATATCACACTCATGATGAATTCTCGTCCCTTTTTTTAATTCCACGTTACTGGTTCAGTACCTTTGCCATCACATCAAGGAACTGGGAACGGGTTGTTTGCGTTTCTGCAACATTTTTAGCCCCATTGGAGCCTACCGTTGAATCAACATGAACAGAGCCCTACAACACCTTCAGTAGCTTAAACGGGTCACCAGACTTCATTCCACTGGGCCAGATGAACATTCTAGTATCTTGACGCCATTTTGGCTGGATCCATATTTTATAATCACATTTTAGTTGTGACCACATTCCATCTTCAACTCACTCATCACCTCCTTCTCTCACCTGCGGTGTGTCTGTGAGTTGGAGCCGCGGCTGGAGTTCATCATGGCTTTGTAGTACTGGTGCTGCTGGTTCTTTGACAGGCGTGACAGTGTGTTTCCCTCCCCGAGTGCCAGGAGCTGGTCCTGTGAGCGGACGCGGCGTGGCGGCCTGTCAAAGGAGCTGGTGTACTGTGTCTGGGCGGGCAGCGGGTACGGGTTGGGCGTGGAAGCGGGGATGTGGATGCGAGGCCGGGAGCCGTGAAGAGGCAACGTGCCTCTGGATCCCAGGGTGTAGTCACCTCCCCAGGGCAGATGGTGCTGGGAGGAGTGGAAGGATGGCGGGGCATTGTTGGGCCGGCGTTTGGAGCTGTAGTAGCCAGAATACTCGTCCAGTTCTTTCTCTGGTTCAGGAGCAAAAACAGAAAATGGTAGAATAAGTCAAAAACTCAAGATTATTGGTCTTTATGTTTAGTTATTTTTAACAGTTTAGACCTTTTTGCCTCTGACTCGGCCTAATACTTGTGCTTCTAAAAATACTAATATGACTACTAATACTAATATTAATTCTCCTAGTAATACTACCATTATCACTACTATGACCACTACTATAAATCATCATTCATCATATCATATACAATACTACTACTACCACTACTAATGATATCAGTCCTACTATCAATGCTACTGCTACGACTACCACTAGTATTACTATTAATACCACTACCACAAAAATGGTATGAATACTACTAAAAGTACTACTACGACTTATTATAACTACTATACTATTATTATTATAACTGCTGTTCATAGTTCTATACAAACGACTAGTGATACTATTAAATAAATAGGTAGTTATAAATATAAGTAGTATATAAGGAAGTTTGACTATTCTGATGGCGGGATGATGTCATGCATCCGTCAAAGAAATAGAGGAATTTGAATTTCATGCATTTGACGTCTTATTTTCATCACCACAATCTTCTTCCCAATGTGTCACTCAGAGGTGCGTAAAGAGGAGGAACTAAACCCTGACATGGCCGGTTTGGTGAGCTCAACCAGAACAAGCTGCAGACGCTGCTGCTCCTGGATGAGAGCGAGAAGATGAGAAGTGAAGGCCTGACGTGTAAGGAGTGGAAAAAAACATTGTTTTCATATGAACTGCTTCCTCAATTCAGCTGAATTGAAATAATAAAATGGCTGATCTGGACTTTCACCTTCAGCTGTTTCACATACTGCCACCCAGACGCACGCACATACACACCTATCACAGGTCAACCATCCATCACTCCGTGTGCAAAAGCGGCGACTCCCCTCTCCCTGCAGTCTTCCGCCATCGCTGGGCGAGAGAGAAAGGGAGGGAGAGCGAGAAAGGTTTGGTCTTCTCCTCCCAGTCGATGGCAGCCAGGCCCCTGCAGACCAGCAGCCAACGCCCCTCCCCCATTGCCACATCCCTCCCCCCAAACCTTTCTCCCACCACCTCATTCTCCTGCATCTCCATCATCCAGAATCCATTTCTTCATGCTGTTTATTCCTCTTCCTCCTTCTGCTCGGTTTGCTCCATTGTTTGCAACCTTTACCTAATTCCCCCTTGTCTCTCCATCCCCCCCTGCTCTTCTGTTTGGGTTACTGTCACACGATGCTGAGAGGTTTATTTTAAATCCAAGTGAGATCAGGCTCATTTATACGTCTGTTCAAACGATGAATTCATCAGCGCCCATTAGTCTTTCACTCTAGGTTCAAAACAACCACAAGTGGGCAGTGAAGAGTTTGAATCAATTTGAACGGACCACCACACCCTGACGCCTATCGGGGCATGTGCCACTCGCCACTGACTCTCAATCACTTGTATGTAAACAGGGATCTGACACCAGGACATAAACTTTTACATTATTCAAACTAGGCTTATGCTGCAGTCCCCAACAGCAGGGGTATATGCCCGAAATGCCCCTAATCCCCTGCGCTTACAAGCAATCCCCCTGATTCAACTAAATGTGAAGTTATGTTATGTGTTTTTCGTAAAAAACGTTCCCCTGAAAAACAAGACAGAGCTCCCCAGGCCGCTACATACGCACCATATTTGGACAAAATCGTACCAATGATTGACGGATGTTGAGAAATTATGGCTAAAAAAATTGAAAACCGACCTTTTCCAAAATGAGTGCCGTTTATTTAAAATGTGGGTATAAAATTTTGACATGATATCAAGATTTATGACATAGCTTTGAGGTAACGTGACCATCTCCAAGGATGTTTCCACAATATCCTTGAGTTTTTGTGAATATAATGATATAGGATATTAAGGCTTATTTCCTGTTGCTAATACTTTTGCTACTAGGTGGCACTTTTTTATTTTTTTATTACTCATTCAAACATCTTCAGGGCAGGACATTTATCCAACAGGTATAGTTTGAGCCAGATCGGATTATGTACAGTGGATTTAAGACAATTTCAAATTTTATAGTAAGACATCAACATTCTCCATCCCATACCATGCAGAACGGTTATGAAAAAACTCAAGCTGTGATAACTATTACTCCATATGACCTCAATATGTCCATCACTAAATTTGAAGTCGATTGGATTAAAACTCTAGAATGAGTGAATTTAAATGGCGTACTTCCTGTAAGGTGTACGTCATTGCACCGAGAGACCTTTTTGGTAGACCCTGATATGAAAGTCATGTTTACCAGGTTTCATACTTGGAAGACAAACAGGGTCCAGTGAATTAAATTTACTTGTAGTACTTGAGGAGGCACTGTGAATACATTTTGCCATGTTTTTTTTTTACTTATTATCCGATACAGCAGGTGGCTGGGGTGAGGATGCTAACGAAACTGAACCCAATATGAGAAATCCCTCGCACCCACTTCATATCCCGGAGGTGCGGCAGCGGAGCACCTTCAGTCACAGGCTGATCTCGCCAAAGCTCGAAATGAACGCTACAGGAAGTCTTTCCTGCCAGCTGCGATCAGACTAAAAACTATAGCATTTGCATATTAAGATATCTTTATTTTGCACAAACTATTGCACACATTCTAGGTTAATTAATATCTGTTGTTGTTAATGATTTATATCAGGTCTTCCTCCCGCTGCACACTGCCATACAAATATTTGAGCTGCTATTTGTTATTTGTCTTTATAGTCATTTCTTATATACCTCAACTGTAGCTTCAGATTTCACTTGATTGCCTTTGAATGAATTTGATCTTCTTCCACTTCCACTTAGTGACCTTGAAAGTCACTGCTGCAACGCAATTTCTTGTAAAGGATGAATAAAGTATCCATCCATCCATCTATAAGTACATTTCTATTACAACTGATTGGCCTGCAAAATCTCCGAGCTTAGTAGCATATTAGAGCGCAGAATAAGGTGATTTACTTGTCGGAAATTTAAAATAAAAATAAGTACTCCGTTCAATACAGTATTAATATTGCCAACCAATATTTTCAGGGCATTTATAGGGCCCCAGCACTTAAATGCTCAGTCGTTCATTCCCCATGCGAGTGATAAGCATGCCTATGTCAAAAAGATTATGTTATGTAGCTCAGTGGTTCACAAATACTGGACCGTGACTGTCAGATGACTCACAGGAGATTTTGTTTGGGTTGCCACATAAAATAGCTCTGATTCTATTTTACTATAATTCAAGATTTATATCTGCAGTACACCTTTCAGCCACATGAGGCAAGCAGACGGTGCTTTGCTCAGAAGATTGTTGGGACAGACTGAATGCCGCAGCGGATGCACCTGACTGGAATGTAATACTAAGGCTCAGGCAATCCTATCACATTAGCAGTGTAAAGCACATAACGGGCCGAATGAGACAACATGGAATGACGTGATTCAAACATTTTTGTGACTTTTCTGATGCCAACAGTAGCAGCACTTACAACAAGTCCACTTGTTATGATAATAGGCATGAGCATAAAACTTCCAACAAAAAGTGTAACCTGTTTCTTATTCTATTAAGACTATTGAACGTTGACTGAATATCATTCAAGAAATTGCATAATTGGATATGATATGAAAGGCCAGTGGTGCCTTTATTCTGTTTGTTTAATAAATGAGAGGTAAAAAAAGTTAATTAGCAAAATTATACTTCATTTGACTAATTTTAAATGTGGCTTGTATTGAGTGTTTTTGCTTCCACGTAACATGCCACATCTCATGTCACCCCATCAAAATACATGTTTTTGGTCCTATCGCTAAAGGTTTTATACAGCAAGCACTTATATTTTCTCAATTCTGGTCAAAATAACTCATTGCACTTCATCAAAGTCAATATCACTTTCAATGAAGGAACATTTCAGTTCAATGAAGGAACATGTTTTTAGACATCTGTGCATCACAAAGTCCCAGGCAGCATCCAAAATGGCTGCTGCTGCAGATGTGCTATTTTGAGATTGAATTGAAACTATTTAATATCTCTTGAAAGCTTAACTTTCCTGTGGATTAGTCATACAAACTGATTTAAACAGAGTTTTCGTCAACTCCTGCATCCATCTGGACCAAAAATCACACTCTGGAGGTGTATCACCGTCAGATTTGGATCAATCAGGCATTGCAGGCCCTTTCTGGGTTAAGTGATTCATTGGACACGATGTAACATTTTCAATCATCATGCCATCGAATGAAGCTCAAACATAACCAAGAGCTAACCAATAATAAAAATCTTAAAGTGCCTCAAAATTTTTTTCAACGAGTCAAAGGTCCGTTTATTATAGTCGGTCAAGCCACAAGCGATAATACTGTTATATTCAATGCAAAATTTCATTTTCATTCAAAACAACAACAAAAATACAGACTAAAATAAAATAAAATGACATTTCCATTTTGACATAAATTCAAATAAATACTCAAATAAAACAAAACCCTCCATAGAATACTTTGGTAAACAAGTATATCAAGATCTCAGGAATCAAAGTGCAATGAAAAAATATTTTACATTTTGTCATATACTGCTGCTTAATGAGAGAAAAGGCATCATCTGCTTACCCAACATCCACGCCACTCTGTGTGAGCACTCTGTTCCTTTTTGTTGTTGTGTCAGTGTAGTGTGTGTGTTTTGGTTTGGTCAGCATGTGTAAATGGGCTTCCATCTCCATGCCAACGATGCGCTGATAGGCTGTTACTGGGTTACATGGTGGGTTTACATGGGACACTTTTCTCCTTTCCGAATGAAACCTTTCTAAATTGCAATGTCAGTCACCTGTTTACATGACCTGTGATCTTTTCCAACCCCGTGTTTACATGCATCTACTCATCTAATCGGAAACACTTTCAGACATGCACAGACAATAAATACTCCCATTCATAAGGTGGCGATAATGCTTCAGTGACCTCGGTGCCGACCGCTTACAGAGGCCCAGAAGAAGAATATGACAAAGAGGGTGTGCGCGGAAGTGACTTTTCACCCAAATATGTCCAAATATGTTAAAATATTTCAAAGTTGCAATGAATAAATGACTCTCCGATGCAGACCGGTACTGTTTTGAAGTCGCCGTATTTAAAATGTGTCGCGGCACTGAAAAAACTTAGCGGAGCATTACGTCATGACGCTGGGCATGCGCAGATAAAACTCAAACAGAAATCTTTCCGATACAGCGTTTACATGCAGCGACTGGCTATCGGAAATGCTTTCCGAAAGGATTTAAACCACCTCCTTAAAAACAAAAATTAAATCAATTCCGAATCTAATCGGAATTAGGCTGTTCAAGTAAAGCCACCTGTCACACGTTCAGGTCAGGGTTCGCAGATAGGCAGCTCGCGAGCGGGATGCAGACCGCGGTCCACCACATGAGGCCGCTGACCTGGATGATGCCATATTCATGGCTCAGGTGCGTACGGTGAAGGTGATGTAATCTTGTTCTCGTGTGGGCCCAGGGAAAATTGTAAAGCATTTTGATGTGAAAATAAAACTTTGTAAGCCCTGGTCAAGCCCATTATGTTTCTTGGTGGTTTTGTCCATCAAGAGAGACTTATGGATTAACAGTAAATCATATTGTGCACACATCATTATAATTTGTCACACAAGATCTTTTTTTTTTTTCGAGGGATTTCAGGGCCTCCGTATAAAATACCTTGTGTTCATTATTTTTTAAATTATTTTTGAAGGAGGATTTTTCCAGTGTAACATGTACAGTATACATTTTCAATAGGCAAACAATGAAGTTGTCATGTAAATGTTTAGCTTCTCATGTAGAAATAGCATTTTTACCTATTCAAGATAATAAAATGAAGCGGGTGAAAATGGTCTGGAATATTAATTTGTGCATCCTTTTTCATGACATTTATAGATAAGGTCAGTTGTGTTTTTGGTTGTTATACTGATGTAGAAAATAATGACAGCTCAAAGTGCATCATGGGAAATGTACGATCTAGCGATTCTGACCCGTACAAGGGATTTAAGGGTCTGATGTGCCAAACGTCACTTATGAGTTACAAAACCTTATAAAAAAAATTAGGTCAAAGGAATTCTTGTTTATTAAGGACGTGTCCCCTCATCCTCCCCCCCCGACCCTCATCCTCCCCCCGACTCACCCAGCCTTTTCAGGGAGCTGTAGCGGTTCATCTCCGGTTTCATAGCCAATTCGTAGGACGGCGGCAGCTGGGCCAGGTTGTGGAAGGAGTTTGAGAAGGATGGGTGGCTGCTGTTGTGTCTCATGCCTCCTCCCATGACGCCACCACCGCCACTGGGACCCTTACCGCTGCCTGACAGCAGGGTGGGTCCAATGGGGAGCTGAGGGGTGTTGTTCATACGGGGTCCGCGTTCTGGGGAGATGGAAGTAGAGAATAAAAAACTTCTTGTTTAACAGTAAGCACACACAGGAAGTGTCCTCTATCGCCATGGCGACCATGTATAAATAGTGTCCACCTGAGGCTCTGACACAAACACATGTAAGTATATAGAAATACACAGGAGGGGGCGGGGCCAAACACACGCTCACATTTATGCAAAAGCAGAACAGGGATCGATAAAAAAACACGTCTTATGTAAGAGCAGCGCTGTGGGGGCGGGGAGCATCAGACCAACATAGAGGTCACATGACCTCACATGTTCAGTAAAAAGGAGGTGCATCTCCACATGCTGCTGCAGCGAGGAGCTTCTCAAACCTCTGCCTCCAACAGAAAATCAGACATTACGCAGTCATTTCTACCCGTCAGGAGACGATCGATGTGGAGTCCGTTCATGGTGGGAACAGTTATGGATGGGCTGCCATCTTGTTATGATCACAGATGTGGTCGTAGACCGATGACAGTAATGACCAATAACAGCCAATTGTGTCTCTGCTAAGCGTCACCCAGGGAGCACGCGACAGTGACGGGAGGAAAAAAGCAGTGCTAGCTCTGAGGTCATGTCATTTTTGGAATACAAGTGATCCTTTGTGGTGATTGATGTGCTGGTTTCATGGTGCCATGATGGTCGAAGCATTCTTGAGGTCATTAACCTTTAAAGTAAAAAAGCACTGCAAAATTTGTCTGTAGATATTACGGTAAATAACTGTTTGACTGCAACAGTGAAATACTGTAAAACTCAAAATAGTATATCACTAATTAATTAGTATTGTATGTTAATTTTCCTCAACTGAATAGTGAATAAGTTATATAGCGAATAAGTTAGCTATTTGTCTATGATAAGAATATGTGAAGAACACCAAATTTTACAGTAGAAATACAAACTTTGGTAAAAATTACAAAAAGTCATAGGCAAGTAATTTTCCGTTGAAGTATGAGAATTGGTAATAGTGAATAATGTAACGACTAATGTCCTTAGACAGGTTGACATATCTGTTGTTTCATGGGAATTTGACCGACTGTCTTGTACCTGTTCAACTTATTATTTACGACCCAAATCCTGTAACCCCTGCTGTCAGCATTGTACCACAAATTATAGGATTTTTTTTCTTAAATGTAGAGATGAAATACTGGAGCTTGAACCCATCATCTAAACGCCCTACCACTGTCCGATCCTACAGATTGTGATCCGGCTCGGTTACTACCTCTATTGGTGGTGGATGAGAAAAACAACAACAACCCCGCTATAACTTTTGTATAGAACAGCAAGGGTTGTACATGAGAAGTGTGTAAACAACTTCAACAGATTTGGATTGTTGGAGAAATGATTCCACTTTGAGGGGGATCAATTCTTGGATGTAGATTCTGGGTCTCTTTGTTATGAGCGCAGAACCTTTTAACATTTTGTCATGAAAAATAATAATTAATCAGCCGATTTAAATAAAATCAACCAGCAATAATGTTCCACCACCTCAACTAATTGGATCACTATCTAGATCTGTATCCAGTTGAATTTGATCACGATACAATTATGTGGTAAAAACTCTGCCAGCTGCTAAATGCTACTACCTGTTGCCACTTACTGGGTAACTACCATGCGCTACTTACTATTACTAGCTGCTAACTGTTACAAGCTGAAATCTGATACTAGATGTAAATGGCTACTAATTGCTACTAAATGCCAGCTGCTACTAGTAGATTTCAGCTACTAGCTGCTAACTCTAACTGTAAAGCTCTTAGCTGTAACAAGCTGCTAACTGCCACTAGCTGTTAACCACCACTAACTGCTACTGACTACTACCTGTAATTAGCTGTTTGTTACTACTAGCTGCTATCGCTGGGTTGTGACACAATCATGTAGTTAAAAGTCTACTCGCTGCTTACTGCTACTTCCTGGTAACTGCCACTAGTTGGTATCTGCTATGGACTGCTTACTGTTTCTAGCTGCTATCTGTGACTAGTTGCCAGCTGATACTAGATGAAAATGGCCAATAGTTGCTTACTGCAACTAAACGCCAAGTAGCTAGTAGCTTATTTCTGCTGCTGGCTGAAACTAGCTCTTAGCTGCTATTAGCTACTAACTGCTAACCTCTACTAACTGCTACTAGCTGATACCTCTAATTAGCTGCAAATCCTTTCTAGCTGTTTGCTACTACCAGCTGCTATTGCTGGGACACAAAACAATTATGCAGTAAAAAAAATCGTTTAGCTTCTAACTGCTATTAGCTGGTAAGCGCCAGTAGCTGGTAACTGCTATGGGCTGCTAACTGATACTAGCTGTTAACTATTACTAGTTGGTATCTATTACCAGCTGCTATCTGCTACTAGACACAAACGGGTTTTAGTCACTGACTGACTGCCAACTGACTAGCTGCTGTGTGAAAACGATGCAGTCTTCATCCACTTCCTGCTGCAGCCATGTTTGATGCACCATGAACAGTGATTAGATTTATCTCCGGAGTTTTGAGATAAATCAGGCGTGCTAGCATTGCGGTTTGTCTCGGTGCAATGCGTCTGCAAAGTGCAGACAACATCAGACATCATGTGAGCACAGACGACATCACTGCAACACAGATAGAAGAAGGGTGGGGGGGGGCAGACAGTAAGCAGAGATCACACTCTTAGGAAAGCTCTGCCACTCTCAACACGACCATGTGCAGCATTATAAAACACACGGTGTGACGTCAAGAGCAGCAAAGCTGCGTTAAGAGCACAGGACAGCAGGTCGTTGTCACAGCGACAACAAGACAGACAGACAGCGTGGAGGTGAGGCCGTGAGTCTGCCTGTGCCGCCCAGCGTGGAGGCTTACCGATGGTAGCAGAATGTTTGGGGCTGGAGGCAGACCCCTGCTGGTTAAAATGGTGGTGCATGTTCCCAGCTGCAAAGAGAGCAGAGCCAACAAACTGATGGACAAACACGCCAAGCCGCGCCCAGTCAGCATTTATGTCAAAGAGAAGACAGAAAGAAAGGACAGAAAGAGGACGACAGTCCCTCCAGGATTTATTCTCTATGATTATACAAAACTGCAGATTAATAAAAAAAACAGAATTTTTTAAGCTGAGTTAAAATCAAGTGTAATCCGCAAAAATTCGGACATAATGTGTTTGTGGTTTGTTTTTGTAAAATCCTGGAGAATGAAATCAAAGTTTGATATGTGAAGCTGAGCGCACGCCGTAAAATTCTAAAACAGTTTCTTAAATGATACTGAATAATTGAATCATAAGGGTGTGCTTTTGTCAAGAAGTTGGTAATATCACTCAGTTCATCCATAATTTCAAACAACGGTTTGACTGTGACAAACAAAAGACTGTCAGTAAAATCTTTCAGTTCTCTCATATGCAATACCAGATATTGGTGTTGAATATGAGGAGTTTCATGTAAAGATGAAGGAGTAGAGAAGGATGTTGCGTCTTTTGAGATTACACAAGCTATCACTATTATGTAATACTAGATATCAAAATGTGAATGTCAGTAAAGTGTCTAACGTTTGTTACATTGGAGACCAAGACGATGAGCCAGACTCTCTTTATCTTACCGCACAGTTTAATTAAAGCAAAAATATTTATCACTGTATACAATTACCAAAAGCTGATAAACATTAAAGATGATTCAACACTCCTCCAAAATACGTTAAAGAGGCTATTTATGTTTGAAACTATTTTGTCTAATTGTATGCATCACTTTTTGTGTAAATTCACCTACCTCTGTTCCTCATATTATTTTACGTTAAATGCCCGTTTATTCATATGCAGACACATCCTTTCCCTCTTTTGTACATGAGCTAACTGTGCAAAAACCTAAAATAACTTTTACAATGATTCACCACACATTGATCTCTAAATCACCAAATGGTACGGAGCACGCTCAGCTTTAGAGGGGAGCAACAGAACAGAAGTAGAGAAATGTGTTTGTGTGAAGTGTGTGTGAAGAAAACAAAAACAATCTTGCTTATTGTTTGCAGAAGATCGTGTGCAACCCTCTCTTTGTGTGCGACACATCCGCATGTCAACAGTCAGGTGAATGTTTGAGGTTTCCTCCCTGATGGATGTGTGTGTGACGATCCGATGGTCTGTGTTCCCACTCACTGCGGTTGTCTTTGCTCTGCAGGATGGGGGTGTAGAGGTTTTTGGACGTCCGTCCGTCTGAGGTGGTGCTCGTCAACATTGCCATGTTGTTCCTCTCTACCTGCTGCGCCGGGCTCGATTGGTGACGTAAGATATCCACCAGTGATCTGACGCGGCAGAGACGGGAGGGTAGAGAGAGGAAGAAGAAAGAAATGAATGAAAGAAGCAGATGGATATCAGCTCAGTCAATAACCGTACAAATGATCTATAATAGCAACCAGTAGAGGGCGACAGCCAGACATTGTAGCATAAAGTCTTCCTAATCCAGAGAAGAGGAAAAATGTTTCGCCTCCTGGTTGTCATGGTTGTCATGCCACGGATTGTTTCATGGATTGACAAACTGAGAATCTCAGTTTTAGCACGGTAATTAGCATGTTGCTGAAGAAGTTCAGCAGGAATCAGCAGATGGCTCGTTAAAATGCTAGGCTAACGTCATCAAGGCGGTGAAAAATCTCCATTTATATCCAACTAATTAAAGACATAACGATGTCATGAAGATGGCGATGCCTCAGTTAAAGTTTAATTTGGGTTTGTGTTTGAACCTTTTGCCATTAGTTAATATAATCTAATGTAGCTAATATTAAACTAACGTTAGGTATCATAGTTGAAAGTAGCTAACATCAGAAACGGTAGCTCGAAATTGAATACGTGCCTCTGCAGCTGCAGTAGACGGGCTACTGTTAGCTGCAGACATGCTAATGTTAGCTGTAGCTGCTGCAGATGTGCTAATGTTAGCTGTGGCTGCTGCAGACATGCTGACGTTAGCTGCAGGTTTTTTGTCTTTGAGCATATGAAACACAATAGTTTCCGACCATTTTTCCCCCTGTTGCGTTAAACAAAAGGTTACGTTACATATTTATTAAAGCAACTGTATGCGTCATGATGATTAGGTGGATCGATAAGATATAGATAGATGGATAGGAATTGGATGATAAAATACCGAACTATACAAAAAACCAAATGAGTAAGTGTATGAAGTAGTTATATTAAACAATCAGAAAAAAAAAGAAGGGGTGTAAACATGCTATCTCAGGTACAAACATTTGGAGAACAGGATGGGAAAATTGGAATATTTGGAACTGGTATGATTTGATTTGTACTTGTAACAATGTGATGTTGGGTTACCATTGCTAGAAAATGGTCTGTAGACAATTCTTCAGCAGCAGGTAAGCAGGTAGCAGTATGCTAGCTAGCGATAGCCGCAAGGGTTAGAATGTTTAGAGTCGCTAGCTGCTCTGGGATCTCTCCCAGTTCCGCTGTTATTAACCTGATTTTAGATCCTTAATATCAAATCTGATATCAGGACAGCCTCGATGTTCCAGCAGTTTGTAACATTAAAGACTGGATATCTAAACATCTCAATTCCATGTAATCAAGAGTCCTCCTCTGATTGGGGAATCTGCCTTAAATTAGTCCAAAACCAAATGCAAAAACTTTGGATACCGATCGAGGACTAAACCAAAGCCACATTGACTCAGAACAACCCTCCACACCTGTCCTCTCACCTGGGCATGTTGATCTCCCTGTTGCGTGGTCGGCGTGCCACCTTGCTGAAGGCGATCCTGACGCCCACCGCCACCACCAGCGTGAAGGAGATGACTCCTCCAATCACATAGGCCGTACTGCATTCAGAGGAAAAATACAGTCATCACTCAGCAGCATGGAGGATTCTCACCAATAATAACCGTCCGTGAACAACGACTCCATTCTGTTCATTCTGTGCTACTTTCTGCTGCTGGTTCATGAAAACAAGGGAATCATGGCCGTCCACTCAGAAATGGTACCATAACACCATTTTTGACAGACTATATTTACATTTCAGCTAAGTTTGAAATACAGCTCTGAATATTGTTTTTGTTTCCTGATCTTGCCGTTACGCTAGAAGCTGGTTTGTTATATCTCAGTAAAAATACTGGATCCAATCAAATCCAATCAAATACCTCGATTGGATAAATCATTTTATCAGCTTGCTGCATCTTAAAATGTAAAATCAAAATAATGAAGATAGATCTTCTTGAGTCAATTAATTTAACTATCTCCCTCTAGTATCAGAAATATACAACCCAACTTTCCCCAAGTCACTCCAGTTCTTCCTCACACTAGGGTCTGTGTGGGTACAAAATTTGAAAATGCTAGCTAATGAGTTAACGCGAAGGATCCGCGCCGGCGGATGTGGCAATTCCCTAATATCCCCGACTTTTCGGGGATACTGAAGTTGTGTAAATTTTCTTATTTTACAAAATGTATAAAACCAAAGTAAAATTATTCATATTTATCAGTTGTAGACAAAACACTAAATTTTATTCTAACTGAATGTTGGGATGCTGCGCCTTTGTTTTCTGCATTGGGGTTCCCGGTTTTCATCACAAACAGTGGTTAATTGGTTTGATAAATAATTAATGAAGAAGAACTAAGAGGTTAGGTTTGTCTAAGAACCATGAAAAAATGGTCCTGGTCAAACTATTGACAGCTAAATAAATAATAATAATAATAACAACAATAATAATAAATACATAAATAATTTTAGTCTTAGCAAGAAGTAATAAAATAAACAATATTCAATAATAATATATGTGATCAAATAAAAGCAGGAGAGCAGAGTTTTGTGATGGTTTAGGATAAAGTCGTTCACTGTTTTTACTCTAAGCTTCCTGTTGTTTTTCCCACCTCTAGTGTCACACTGGTATTCCCACTCTGGTGGATTTTTCTCCTGGTGCTCACTCACGAGAACGGCTAATTGGTTGAACATAATAAAATGAAGAACTACAGGAGGTTAGCTTAACTTCATAGTGAACAACCCCCAAATAAAAAAACAAGAGAAGCTTATTTTTAGTCCAAGCAAGCAGCAAAATTTAAAACAGGAAGATAGAGTTCACTGTTGATTGTTTTATTTTGAAAGATAATTTCTGTTTCCCAGTTCTGAGATTGTTTTAAAGTTTCACCTGTGTCCTCTTACCCTTACCTCAACGGTGTATTTAGTTGTCGCGTTACATCCTTAGCTAAGCTAAGCTAAGGACGTAAACCACAGAGTGACCGAGCTCCGACTCTGCGTAGCAGTCATGCTTAGCAGCTTTAGTTTCCAAAAAGCTCCTTTGATTTTATGGATTTATCACGTAAAACTTGGAGATGGATTTTTGAATCGCCAATCTTTGATTGGTCGTATATTTTTTTTTATCTCCTTCATGGTCTGTATTAATTTTGCCGACCATCAGGACACAAAAACAACATCGCAGGTACTTCGTTCAAACACAGCGGAAAAGTTTAACTTTTTTCCTTTCAGATGAATTAATCAGGAGGTGAGTTCGACCCACTGCTGTATCCAGACCTGCTGTTCTGCTGCTGGAGCGTCTCGAAGTCCGGATCAGGCCTGTTGCCCACTGGTACAGTGACTGGGACCTGGGGGTCGGCCCACACGGGGGACTTGTAGTTGTTGCACGACTCCTGGTCCAGTCGGTTCCGCTGGTGCTCGCAGCAGAAGCGGTAGTGGCAGGTGCCGCAGCAGTAGATGTAGCTGCCCTTTGAGCAGTTGAAGGTGCTGTCGAACTGCCCCATCACATCGTAGTAACCCCTGAAAAAGAAGGACATGAGTTTATTGTTGGACAGCGACCCTCAGTACAACTTTCCAGTATCTCCGAGTGCACTCTCAGTATTGACTGACTATTCTTCAACGACAAATTCTTTGGATTTTAAATTGATGACCACATACCCTTTAAACCTAACGTACGGAATCTGGTGAAAAAGTGAATTTTTTATTTTAGGAATTAGTCTTGTTTCTCTCTAGATGTCTGAAAAAGTCTTGTTAAAGTGACTTTTCTTGCATGTTGTCGATTATGTTGCTCTGTTTTACATGAATGCATCATCTCACTGTCTTCATATGTTGTGGATCATGGAGCTTCAAAGTTAATAATAATAAATAATACATTTAAATTATAACGCACAACATTTGGATCAAATCTCAAAGTGCTACAAGGTAAAAGCAGATAAAAGCATAAATAAAAAATATAATATTAATTATATAAAGATATGAGCAGAAAGCAGCAATGTTAATTAAAAGTTATAGGTTCTACTAAAAAGGAAAGTTTTAAGTCCTTTTAAAATGTGTCAGCTGTCTGTGGAGCCCTCAGATGGTCAGGGAGGGCATTCCACATACGAGGGGCAGCAGAACAGAAGGCTCGATCCCCCATGGTGTTGAGCTTAGTCGGGGACGGAAGAATCGGTATGAGTGTGTAGAACGGAGGGATCGTGTTGAGGTCAGTGGGGTGAGTAGTTCTTTCAGGTAGGGGGGTGCGTTACCATGGATGCACTGGTGAGTGAGGAGAGAGATCTTATAATCAGTCCTGGTGGAGATGGGAAGCCAATAAAGGGAATGAAGAACGGGGGTGAGTGTTCGTGTTTACGAACTCTCATCAGGATCCTTGCAGCACTGTTTTTAACATAAAATTCATTAAAAACTGTAGAAAACTTCCCTCATTACTTTAGGCTGGATTCCACAGTCAACTGGTCTGTTCTTTCAACACCTCAGTTTAGTTACCGGTTCATGTTTTCTGTGCCGTCTGCTTGGAATAGTCTGCAGTATAACCTTAAACTCAAAGACCTAGTTATCGTTGGAATCTGAGTCGATGATTAATTGTTAATGTTCTGATTGATTCTGTGTCTATATTCTTCTGCACTTTGTTGGATTTGCGCGGGGCGGTTGTAGCTCAGAAGGAAAAGCGGCCGACTTCCTATCGGAAGATCGACAGGTCGGCAGTTCGAGCCCAGCAGTCTTGATTAACAACCTGAACCCAATATGCCCCCGGGTGCGTCCAACACTGCACACTGCTCCTCAGGGATCGCTTAAATGCAGAGAAATTATTTCACTATGTGGCAGTGTGTATGACCGTGTCATCAATAAAGAATACATTATCATTAGTGTTTTCTTGATTGTTTTTGAAACATCATATGCTGCTGGCATTTTGGCCAGGTCTCTTGTAAGGATTTTATTCTCAATAACTAACCTGGTAAAATAAATTTTTTTTATTTATTTATTTATTTATTTAAAAAAAAAAAAATGTTTTGTGTCATTCTGGAATGTGACTGAATCTTTGGGGATGCATTTACACCTTATTGACTGAACCTCCTTGATGATGCTATATTAGCGTAACCTCTATCAGTGCGCCACCTTGACAGGATTCATGAGTTACGACATTGTTAGCCATGCTAACGCTATCAGACAGAGGCAGCCGTCTCTAGTTGGCTCTACGTCACCATGGCGACAATCAGAATCTTATCTCTGAGACATACGAGCCGACACTAGAGGAAGTTGGAGTGTGGAGCTCTCCATTGGATCGACTATAGTGTGTAGCTCACCATCACACAAGGGATTCAGAGCTGTTGTCCTGTTGTTGCTAGGCAACAACAGGACGCCTCTCATTGCTCGCCTCTCATCGCTCATTGCTTCAGGGAGACCAAGAACAGGAGGAAAAGATGCTTTCATGGCATCCAGTAAATCTGTGGCATAAAAGGAGAATAAGCCACTCTTCAAAGGTAAGCTTCATGAGGCTAATTGTTTCTACAGATTTTAACCAATGAATCATTCTGATTTATCTGGTTTAAACTGGTTTGTCCAGGATGTCACATGCAGGAGAATCTAGGGCATCAAATGATGTCATCACCTAGGACCGAATCAGTTATCCTGTTAAGTGATGAGGTTCATTTAGATGCCGGAATCCACCTTCCCTCATTTCTTGAGTGACTCGGCACGATGAAGAGATTGTAGTCCAAGACATTCCGGATAATAACCACAAACCATGCAGTGCAAGGGCATTTCGTGAAATGACAATAAAATCAAAATTGTTCAACCTCAATATCTAAAATATTTCACAAATCAAAAACATTTTTTGTTTCTGTAGAAAATAAGGTATGTTCTTGCTAGCAAAATGTTTTTTTACTGTAAATATGTCCAGTAAAATCTTTCATTACAAAATAACAAAACGTTACTTTTTGGGTAATAACTTGTTTGAGACTTTTTATGATATTTAAAAAAAAAAAAAAGTATGTTTTATTAGTAAAACTTTCAACATTAAAATTAAAAATAAAAAAAAATGGATTTAGGGTAATTCACTCTATCTACTACGGTTTCGAAATTTGCAATCTTTTACTCTTGCACAGTGTATAGTTTTAGAAACATTTCCAGATTATTTGTTTTGTTACAGGAATCCTGTGACGTGTAGGACTGTCAGCTCGACTAAGAAATATCATTATCTAATTTGAGTTTAAGTCCCAACTAAACAAGGATTCACCTTTTCGAAAAGCATCACATCTAGAAATCCTTCTGTTCTGCCCATACCTGCACACGTCCACGTCCACCAGCTGTCTGGGAGGCGGAGCCACCTGAGCGGCACCCAGCGGAGGCTTCAGGGCGTCGGCAGTCATGTTCCTTGGCAACATGGTCTGAGGGAGGGGCTTTGGAGGGAGTTCGGCCACCTCTGGCGGATCGTCTCCGTCCTCCACCTCAGCTGCCTTCAGAGCCACTTTGGGCCCGACGGGCAACGGCGGCTTGTATCCGGTCAGGAGGAACAAGGTGTTGCTTCTTTTCTCAGCTGAGGCGGAGCTACTGCCGCCAGCCAAACTCCTGACATCATTGTCGACGGCACGCCGCTCCGTGGCGATGGTGAGCGCCAGGCAGGAGGAGAACAGGAGAAATAAGGAGACCCCAAACATTGTCGGGCTCATTGTTTAGCAAAGTTCTTTTTTAAAAAAAAAATTCACATTAATGGCGCCCTCTTCCAAGATGCCAACTTCTTGATCTATAAAAGCCTTTTGTATGAAAAGTCTGAACTAATGCCTCACACACGATGCTGCCGCTGTAGAATAATACGTCATCTTTGCCTGAATGTAAACATTTCCATCCATCCGTAAAGCAGCTTTTGTAAACATTGAGGTCGTATTTAGGCGTTGTGCGAACTGCCTGTCAAAATGGCAGTCGTTCTGAAAACGACTATATGTATAAAAAAAATGTTTTATGGCAGCGGGTGTCAGACGTTTTTTTGTTTCTTTTTCAAATTTTGGTCTGTCGTTTGAAAAAGCGTCTTTTTACAGTCTGTAGGTCAAAATCTTGAAAGAAGTCAGGAATTTTTCCCTTTTCTTTGAAAAAAAGAAAAAAAGAAAAACAGAAGGTATGTAAACTGTTCACCCCCTCCAAAATAAGAGTCCCATGTCTCCTACGGAAGGGTTTTTCATGGCACGAATATTTCAAAGAAAAAGAATGTCGTCTGTAAACATTTAGCGTTGGTTGTAAACACGTTGGATGAACCTTATCAGGAGCTGGAAGTGTTTGGCACAGCGTGTTCGGCCAAATGTTCAAACCCAAACGTCTTATACAGTCAAATGTACAAGCTCACCTGTGTCCGTAAACGAATCTCGAGTACTCACTCTTTTGATGATTTATCTTGCAAATGAATGCGGGACAGAGTCCGTAAAAGTCAAAATGCTTTAAATTTTGGTTTTATCTGCGGACAGGGAGTTTGGGTCCTCTCAGCAACGACTGAAAGAAGTGAAGGCATTCAAAAAAAATTTATACAAAGAAATTAAAAAAACGTCGGGATCTACGTGCGCCTAATTCCCCGATGCTCAGAGTGTCTTTGCTCTGAATTTAGCTTGGCCCAGCAGAACAAAACGAAGGAGGGCTTGGGCCCGGTTCGAGCGGGGCAGCGAGGTTCTGCCCACAGAACAGACATGAAAATGTCCGGATTCATCCGTCAACGCAGAGAGGACAACTGGACGCGATTGGTGGCCACGCTTGAAGAAAGAGTCCCTGAATGTGATGCGTTCGAGGATCACTTCTCCGACATGTGGTGGCTGGTATGGCTGGTGCTCAGTATGGCTTCAGATGTTCTTTCTAACTGAAATACAGTGAGAGGCTTTAAATTGCATGTTTTTCATCGGAATAAAAAGGAAGAATGCAGAAAAAGTTTGCTGGGGTCGGATCAAAGTGGAAGGAACAGTAGAGGACGAAGAGGAAGATTCACAGCGCAAAATGAGACTTTGAGATAGCAGCAGGAGAATCAGCGGCGCCTGTATTCATCAGCTTTGACGTGGCTCGGTTTGCCAATCGCTGTCCTGCGGAAGCCTTCCGATATTCTGACAGCTTCAGAGACTATAAGCAAACCATCAGCTGGAGGATCGGTTAATAAAGCACTTTGAACCAATAATGCACAGAAGAATCAGCGTTGAGAGCAGCGACTATGCAGAAGACGGCGGATGATTAGAAGAGGAATAAAGCTGTTGCGCAGTGACTGAAAGGTTGTCGTGATTTGGCAATGGTTGGTTTCACAGGGTGTTGTTTGTTTGTTTTTAGCTTCTTCTCTTGACGAAGTCAGTTCGGCATCTGGCTTTAGTCAAAACAAAACAACGAAAGAGACAAGGGGACGAGAGCGTCCCTGGCGACGACAAGGAAGTAGAAAAGGTGAAGGAAGTTTCAGAGCCGAGCCAAGAATATCCCACAGGAACCCTCCATGTGGTTTGAGGACAGCAGTGTTTGGAGATCAGCTCACAGGTTCACGCCGTCTGGTTCTCTCTGCAAGAGAAGAAGAGGTGTTTGGGATTAATGCAGGATTCTGTGGTCGCTACACTGCAAAAAACACAAGATCTTGCAAAAATATATTTGCCTAATTTCTAGTCAAAATCTTTCATTGCGCCCGCCATTTAAAAACATAATCACTTAAGAAGTGACATTTTCTGTAAAGATTGCATCTTAAATATCTCAAATGCTCAATGTTAATATTTCCAGAGTAAAGAAATTCATTCTATCTAAAAATGCTAAAAATGTCAGCTTTCTTTCAAATTCTGTTCATTAACATTTTTTTAATCAAACCTTTCTTGGAGCAGGACAATCCCATTGATATTAAAAAATGCCTTTTTCAAGAGCGTCCGGGCCGAGACAGGTAGGAGCACACAAACAAGAGTTACAACACGTACAGAATACGTAAATAACACTTAACATGGAATTGAATTAAAGCCGTCATAAGTTAAAATGAAACATCTACAGCCACATGTCTCTTCAGCAAAGTCTCTCAGACGGCCTTGAATGCATTAAGTGAGACCAGCTCCTTAAGATTCAGGTCATTCTGCGGCTGATTCCAGGCAGGAAAGCAGCAAACTTAAACGACTTTTTTCAAAGCTCAGTACGGTCTTTAGGTACCGACAGTAGGAATAAAGTCCTTGGAGAAAAGACAGTAACTTCCAGTGGATTTTCGATCGATGTGTGACAAGACAGGAGATCAGGAGGAAGCAAACCCAGAAAAGTCTTAAGAATAAGAGTATGCCAGTGGTTCAGTCTGCGAGTAGAAAGGGCAGACCATCCAACTACAAGCAATGATGGTGATGAAGAGCTTTAAAATTGCCTATAATTCTTATACCTCAATGATGGAGAGCATCCAACAAGTGCAAGAATGAAAAAGATGCAGGCATATATAAGACAACATCCTAATTCAGCACAAATATAAACGTGGCCTTTTAACCCGGAAGGAAACATTTCACCCCACAACCAATTTGAATAAGAATAGATTCAATAACAATCATTTAAGAAATACACGCTCAAAAATAATAAAATAAATAATTAAAAATAACAAAATAAAATAAAGGATGCTTCGGATCTCGTGACACTATTCCCCCACGTGAGAGATATTCCACAGCTACATAAACGGGGCTTCTGGGAAGTCTCTCCATTCTTTTCTGAGGGATTTGTAATGTTGAAATAATACATGAAAGGTCACCATATGTTGTGGAATTTGTCTTTTTGTTTCTCCAGAGACAGATTGTGATCTTCTCAAGTTCCAAGTGTTTCATAACGTCCCTCATTAAATTTAACTGTGTCGAAAGATAGCATAGTACGTTCCCTGTTATTTTTTTATTTGGATGTTACTTATAATTCCAAGAACTGCTATCAGGAGGTCTAAATCCACAGTCTTATGCAGAATTGTTGATAGTTTCCCTGAGCCAAAAAACAGATATCCTCCGGCAGCATCAGAACATATGAGCTATTGATGCTGGTGAAGCCCACAGAGGTCCACACAAAGGCTCGACGTTCTGAAAGATCTTCCTGAGCTTTTTTTGGGACCAGCGTAGATGATGTATTATCTTGAACTGAAGGAGGTCGTGTCTGGCACATATTGAAATCTCATGAACCTGTTCTGAAGGTGTCTGCCGTGGCTCATCTGTCATTTCTCCTCCCAGATCGTCCTGCCTAGCTCTTCTCAAGTGATCCATATTTGTTGTGTGTGTCAGTTCTGATAGTTTCCAATACATATTTGATATGACTCTTCTTTTTTTTAGGGTCTTGTACAATAACTAGTAACAATGGAGACTGGTCTCAGGGCTGAGGGTAGAATGGATTATTCCCTCACCTGCAGATATTAAAAGAAGTGTGAGCGGGGTATGTTTTCTGCTCAAAGGAAGGGAATGTCTGTTGTATAAAAATATCCATACAACAATGAATATACTTTTCAGACCAGTCATTGGATATTTTGTTGTTGTAGGAGGGCATGAAAGAATGATTTTCAACCAGAGGACTTTGGAGGGAACCAGCTTGTAATACCATATTTTTTTCAGATCTGAGTCCAAACCCTTAGTGTATTAGAAACTACTGGATTGTCTACCAATTTGGAGCATACAGTGGGTAAAGACACAAATAGACAACCCTAAGGGAGGGGGAGAAACCCGCCCCTTCCATATTGACCCACAGCCAGTAGAACATCATCTTTAAATTACTTGCCCAATGATAATGTAAAAGATTTGGCCAGCCCATCCCGCCCGCTGTTTTGGGTCTTTGCAAGAATACCTTACTTATTCTGGGCGTTTTTTTAAATTTCAAATTAATTCTAAGATGATTTTGTTAATGCTGTGAAAAAAACAAGAAGGTTTTTAACACTTATTGGAATGCATTGAAAAAGAAATAAAAACTTTGGGATAATTGTCACTTTAAATGTTTTAGTGACCTCAATTCCTTGTTACCTAAATTTCGGACTTTAAATGGCATTTTGTCAAAAGTTTGTTGATTCGCTAGAGCAGGGGTCTCAAACTCAAATTGGTTTAGGGTCGCTGACGGTATTTTCATCTCATGGGAGGGCCATGTCATCATTCAAGTATGAGAAAAAACGTTTTTTTCAATATTTCTTAATGTTTATTATATTTTTATTATTAATAGTTTCCTCATATTTAAAAAAAAATGCAAACAGCAGTTACTATGTTTTTGTGTATTCGTTGTACTCAGACTTTAGTGCCGGTGTTTTTTTCTTACTTTATTTAACAAAAAATAAAAAACTTGGGAAAAAATTGCACTGAACTAACAAAGGAAATCACTGAATACATTTGTACTATTATATTTCTC
>VRLP01004190.1:0-52510 GCA_009660295.1 Lophius piscatorius
ACTTTAATTAACATTGCTGCTTTTTGGTCAGGCTTTTATATAGTTATTATTTTATTTTTTATTGATGCTTTTATCTGCTTTTACTTTGTAGCACTTTGAGATTTGATCGAAATGTAAAGTGCATTATAAATTAAATGTATTATTATTATTATTATTATAAACACCACACTATAAACACTATAAGCATTACTCTATGAACTTTAGACACTATGAACATCACTATAAACACTACAAACATCACTATAAACACTATAAATTTCACTATAAACACTACACTATAAACACTATATACACTTAAGACACTATGAACATTACTATAAACACTATAAATATCACTACAAACACTATTAATTTCACTATAAACACAACACTATAAACACTATAAACATGACATGAGTTCTTTGTTATTGTTCTTTTGCGCATGGAGGTCAGTTAGGGCCGTAAACTGTTTAGAAGCTTGATATAGGCCTAATTTTAAAAGTAATGTGAACAGCCACACAAAAAAAATAAGAACAAAAATAAAGGGAGTTAATCTTGAAGATTGACAGTGTGAGGGTAGCCATAGAGACAGACGACCATTCATGCTCACATTCACTCCTACGGGCAATTTTGAATCACCAGTTGACCTTCTGTATATTACCTGTTTCTTGACTGTGGGAGGAAGCCTCTGTGTTAAATGGGCTCCAGATGGAAGACTGGAGCGTCTACATAGATGCTGCTTTCACTGTGTCTTTAAAAAGAAGGTCATATGTTTTCCTGCCAAAAAACCTTTGCCTTCTTCTTATTTGCTGTTGCCCATTACCTCAGAGATGCTTATAAGCCAAATGTTGTTTATTTCTCTTTTGTTTTATGCAGATTGTTGCGGGTGCACTTAAACTACTGTTTAAGTGCTGGAAGAGGGTTGTGGGTCAAAGAAATGAGTAAGAGTATTTCGATTAACTTATGAGAACTAGGAACTGCAAAAAAAGTCATTTTTCGGTCATTTTTCCTGGATGAAACCATGAAAGAACTGGAATCGCTAACCATGTAAAACATCTCATCCCCAACAAATGATCCATCATCTCTTTTTGATAGAACTATCTCTTCAATTGTCATCAAAACCCACATGCTGTGCACCACCTCTAGCCTCCTAAGCTTCTCAAACCAATCTTTGATGACAATGACGCGTCCGTCAAGCCAATCATTGAAGTGCATCTGAATGCAGCAGCACGCGGCCTGCATGGACGGCCCAAACCTTAATTAGCATTTTAATCTTCTTCCGCTGAGGCAAAAATATCTTCCACGCTTTTGCCAAATCGCCAGATGATCACCATAAATAGAGCGGCCGGGTGATAATGTTCCGGCTTCTTTGTGCTGCTGGATGTAGAGATTGCCAGAACATAATACAACAGGAAATGAGAGCAACTTTAAATGCTTCTCAGATATTCTTCCTTTAGTATTTACCTATTTACCCCCAGATGCATTCAACCCCGGCTGAAGTGTATGTCATTTAGCTGAGTCCATTTTCATTCAAATTAAGTCTGGAGCCTCTCCACCGCTATAGAACTCATCTCGTGTGATAGCTGAGTGCTTAATATTTAAGGCGTAGCTCAGCCACGTAATCTGCGACCATAAAGCGCCATAAATATGAGCAAACATTCAGCGGGGGGAAATGCAGACTCAATGGAGTGGAGCGGAGCGGAGGACGTTGGGTGTGTAAGAAGCAAAGGACCACTTGACACCATGATTTCTTATTTGTTTCTGCTTCCCGTCCTCTCAGATGGGTTTGACTGGGTGGGTGGAGAGTGTGGAGATGAAGTGTTCATGCCGGAGAGTTTGACAGGAAACCTGTGGCGAACTCTCTGTGTCGGTGGCCAGTTTGATTTTTGCAGATGCACAACCAGATCGTTGCATATATAGTAAAGTCAACGTCTGTCAGGTGAAGGGTTCATTTGAAAGAAGGAGGCCTAAACTGTTGGTACCGAAAGCAAGGGTATAATCCGCAAAAAGTCTACAATCCCCTGTGTGGTGCACCCGTGTTTGAAATGAAGTCCACTCAACTTAAATCTGAAGAAAGTGTCTTTTGTAAAAGAAAAAAGAAAAAGGAAAATACAAATTAAGTCCCTCTAGTTAGTAATTTAGAATAATGATCTTTGAGATAAACAACATAGATCGCCGCGAGTCAATTTAAACTCATCAATTTTGGAATAAATCCAACCAAAAGTTGAAAAATTACTGTCCTAAAACTTTTGGAAATAACGCTCCCCCTAGTGTCAGAAATATACAACCGACTTTTCACAAAATCGATCAAGTTCTTCCTCGCACGAAGGTCTACGAAGGTATGAAATTTGAAAATGATGCATTTAATAATATTCGAGTTATCGCATTTACACAAAGGATCCGCGGATGTAGACGCAGCGATGATTATTCTATGATTCTTTAGAACTTAAAAAAGTGATAGATAGATGTTGGCTTATGGAAAAATTAAGACGATTATATTTTTAAAACACATCAAGTCTGCCTGCAAGTGCAGCAGCAGCTTATACCGTAATCGGAGAAGTAAAAGTACACACTAAAAAACCCATTTGCTGGATTTAGGCTACTTGGTATCAATTCTACCCCCAATATTTATAGATCAACTCTATTTTACTTTATTATTATTTTTATGCTTATTATGCTTATTTTCTAGTCTGTATATTGAGCTATATATTTTATTATTTATTTATGGAAGATAATATAATATATTTATATTAAATTACATTTCCTGTCTGTTTTCTCTTGATCCTAATAATGATATTGTGAAATTTAAAGCATCATCCTTTTATTATTCCATGTCAAACAGCTTTCCTTTGGGAGTTTGGGAGTGGCTGCCCTATTCCATTTGGGCTTTTTTTAAATGCATAAATTGAGAAAAAAAAACCCTCAGTGGTTGTATTTCCGTGTTTCAGCTCTAATTTGTCTGATTCTGCTTCTCTCTCTATTCTGACACAAATTGAAAATACTCTGTGTGTGAGGACGACCTATTAAACCACTTCTTCATCTCTCTCTGCTGTCAAATAGTGGATCTAATTGTGTGTTCACACACAGACTAATGCACGTTATCTCTGCCTCCACAGCGAGCACAAAGTCAAGTGGTTATAAGGCGTGAGCGTATTGGAGGACACCCAACCTGCTGAAGCAGTTCAGACACACTCAGCAACACGGAGATGAATACGACAGAGTCAGCCACATCGATAGTGTAGAGAACATAAAGCTTGGGCCAGATGCCATCCTCCATAGGCTCTATCTCGTATTGTCATGGTGGATCAGAGCAATGGCAATTGCGCTCCCTTCCAGTGAGATTCAGCGCCGTGGAGCTCTCAGCTCAGCTAAGGGATTAGGCCAACCCTGATTTTTATAGGGGTGGGGATGAATTTTAGCCCGCAGGGGGTGGCATGTTTCTATTTATGGCACAAACTGCATAAACTTCAGCTCCGTGTCTTACAGGCGTTCACTGGAGTCCTGCGTTGAAGGAAAACTCTGCGGTGCAGTTATGTATTGGGAGAATATGACATCATCCGGCATCAATTAATTACCATCACCGAGTCAATACAGAAAAAATGAATTCAATGAAATTAAAAAGACATTTTAGCTTTACTGCAAAGCATTGATACAGTTCCAATGCTTAACCCCTTATAATGAATGGAAACCATAAAGTGTGTGGTGTGTGTGTGTGTGTGTGTGTGTGTCTGTGTGTGTGTTTGTGTTTGTGTTCAGGTCTTTGACTGTCATCTTGTGAGAAACACAGATGTCATATGGACCTCGTGTCACATCCACCAATCACACCAGGGCGAGGAGCCATTTACACACCAGCTGTGCAAACGGGGGGAAAGGTAGTTGGGTGGGTGGGTGGGGGCAGTAAAAGTGGGTGCAAATAACAGCGACACTTGAAGTAGATTTGACATGATTGCCATGTTTCCCATTTTCTAGTCAGATTCATTTCGATCCCGACAGGTTTCTGCTCGACTCTGCTATGAAAAAGATTGTTTAACTCACACGGATCGATTTTCTATTAGATCAGACACCACTAATATTTATGACATTCATGCACACTGGCATGAATGTTGAACTAAAAAAAATCTGATGGTCCGCTTTAAACTCCTTTGCAGTCCAACCAAACCTTTTATGACAACCCTTACTAAGATGAAGTACTTACTATTATATTTTCATATTTCTTTTTTCTATGTCATAATCAGAACAGGCATTGTGTAGCTGCATAAATGCAAAGCATATTAATAATTCAGCTGCAAATAAGTAACAAACTGCACACCAACAGATAGAGGGAAAACATAACTAAAAAAAAAATGCAACTAAAAAAGTTCAATACAAACTCGGGAAAATAGAACCGATGAAAATTATAACAAAATGAAATTTAAATAACTTTGAAAACAGGGTTTGCAGGATTGAAAACATTACTATGAAAAGCAACAGAAACCCATGGCACATAAACACAACTGCAAATTTAAAAACCATTGATGGTGTTTTATTGGTTAAAAATGCCTCTTAAAATGCAAAATATTTAATCCTAAGTATTTTACTGTGATTTAGATTATCTCTGGTGGCCCACCTGCCGTACCTTCGAGTCCACCAGGGGGTGTGGTCCACACCTTGGAAATCTCGGCTATAGATCAAAGGCACTATCAAACAGGGTTTTTGGTCTCCCTGTCAGTATTCCAGGGATTCTGAATCATGTTTTACATGTTTGAGGCAAAGAGAATAGAGTAGCACTTTACATTACAGTACGGTAATAAGATGGTAACAGTGGGGTAATATTGTGGTAATAAAGATGTAATAGATATGTAATACCATGTAATTACCAAAGTTATAACTAAGTTAAAGCTTTGGCATGGGTATATATGGGTAATATTTCACTGGAATTTATGTAACACACAATAATGGCCTAAAAACTAGGGTTAATAATAATTCAACAAATTTAAAGACGGAAATGAGGTAAAATTATTTGGAAATAGTACAGTAATACTTGGTAAACTGATAACAATAAAATGGTTATATCAGTGCAATATTTGGATTTAAAAATGGTAATATGGGAGGTCCGTATAATAACCATGAAGCAAAATGCAAAATTACCTGTTTCTATTTAATTCCATGCTAATATTAGTCTAAACCAAACATCCAGAGGTGCAGAGATTACCTTGAAACAATGGTGATAATTTATGTGTAATAACCATCAATCAGTGCTGCAAAATGCAAATGTAGCTGTTTCTGTTTAATTTCTCACTACTTTCATCTAATACTATTGATCCCTTGTTCATATTGTACAATTCTAACTTCAAAGGAATGCCTTGTAGGAACATCTGTATGTTTTTGTTAAATTGCTTAATTTATTGAACATAACACGAATGGCTGTCGGACCACGAAAAGCTTCATTTCTTTTTCTATTTCTATTCTATTTTAGGAGAGATCCACCAGGAAAGAGTGGAACACTAGCTTTTTCTCTTCAATGTCAGCCGTGAAACGGACTTCTGCAAACACAGCAGTTTAGAAGATGGTGTTTCGATCCGCCTTGTATTTTTCTTAAGTTCTGTTGACACTGCTTGTTTTTGGGAAAGTTTTGAAGGACTGCCGTACCCCTGTGTTGGACGTCTTCTGTTTTTTTTTTTAAAGGTGCTTTTGCTTTATCTATCTGTACTTGTTTTCTTAAGTTACAGTGCGTTTGGCCCTGTCTCCAGCAGCTAAGAACCTCTCTGCTGAGCGGGCGCAGGGTTTCTGAGGTGAAACGGACCGAGCACCGAGTTATTTTCTTCACATCAAACTTGGTTTAAGTTGTTTAATGCTGCAGTATGTTGGTCAGCCGCACTGGATCTTGACCTGACATCCGTCTACGAATCCAGTGCGTCCTCTGCTGCTAATTTTAACTTAAATCTCTGCGTGACGTCGTAGAAAGTTCCGTCTACCTCATGTTCGTCTCGCAAAAGTTATTATTTAGTCATTAAATCAAAACATGCTGGCAACTGCTGCTTTTGGTGAAAATGAACTACAAAACTGCTCTAGCATGTGTGCGCTGTAGAAAGTCCCGGTGCTGCACTGCCGTTGTAGTTGAATTACATTTTTTTTCTTTTCTGTCAATACATGTTATTATCTGACATTTAGAAAATCAATTTTTTGACATTTGTGAAAAAAAACTTGCCCTAAGGGGTAGAGTTTCTCTTAATTTAGTTGCCTTACTCTGTTTAAATTTTCCCCCCATATTATAAAACTCTGCACCTCGTTGGACGGAGTTAAGGACCTCGATGATAGGGAGACTTAAGTTATTTTATATTTTCATGTTTCATATATATTATTTGTATTCCCCCAGAAATTCTTTATTTAAATTTTAAATATTACCCATATGTACCCATTGTTTTTACCGAGCTATTAATAAGTTGTTACTTTGGTAATAACATGGTATTACTTATATATTACCTATTTATTACAGCATTATTACCTCACTACTACCATCTTATTACCGTACTTTGAAAGTATCAAAGCTAACAGTGTCAATATTTCTCTTTAAGTATGCTCAACGGACGGATATCTAATGGTGTTAGGTTGTCTAGAATATTGTAGACACAAAATACATCATCAAACGATTTTTCTCTTTTTTTAAACTGTGCTTCCCTTAATCAGTCCTGCAGGAAATAATTCTATATAGATTCAATATAACCAATGATTCATGTCACAGCCGAAGCTTGTAGTACATGTGTATATTATACCCCAGTGGACTTGGTATTCTGCTCCCAACATTACTCTCTGGGGCAAAAATCCCATTCTGCGGACACTGGCTACCCAAAATAAAATATCTTAGGTCTTTTCTGTCCGGAGACACTAAGGTTCTGATAGTTGTGGAGCTATGTTACGTTTATTTCAAGTATGTGATTCAGTCAAGGATGAACTTAAAATAACCCGATGAGCGCAAGGGAGGGGTAGAGATTTGATATCCAGAGAGGATATTTGAGCAATTTAGAAGCAGGAGTCAAACAAGGTGAAACTCAGTTGCTCCCGAGGACCAACTCGATTTTGTTGCCTGTTGTTTGACATAATGCCCAATAAATTTTAGCACATCTAACTCTGCTTTTGGATGTCTTCATTAAAGCAAATTCTACCCATCAATCCATCCATCCATCCATTTTCTTCCACATATTCAGGGTGGGGGCGTAGAAGCAACTTCCTTCCTGAGTTTTGTTGTGCTGCTCAGATCCACGGTCCAACTGTACGAAATGCAGACATTATTGTGATCAGAATCAATTTGATCTCTTCATGTAGGATTCATTCTAGTTACTGAACCCATGTTAAAAAAATAACCTATGGATCTAAGTCTGTACATAACGTAAGTATTGAGGCATTCGAGTTGCAGAATATGACTCTGATATAACTGTGGAATCGATTGCCAACTTCGGCCAATTATTCATACTCAGTTTTTAAGGTTTTGTTTTAACTCTATAGGATTCCTTTGGAAAACCAATTTTACTGAAAATGGATGAAATGTGCAAAAAAATTTCAAATCAATATATGTCAAATTAAATTTTTGGTCATTCCTTTTTAAAATAGACCTTCAAAAAAGCTACAAAGTTCATTTTCTGTGGGTCAGTGTCAGGTACCAGGATACAGAAGCACATACCATTTTGAGCCAATTGGTTAATTAATGATGGAGCTGTTAACGAAACCCCCCAAAATATGCCCTTTATCGCAATAGTTAAGAAAATGTTATCAAAGTCACCAAAACTGAGTGATTTCTACAAAGTATCCCTATGGGATACATTTAATGTAAATCCGTCCTGTAGTTGTCTCGTAAACTTACTATCAAACAGAGAAATAAAGGTCAAAACGTAAAATCTTTGGCATAGGTAAATTATTCAAGAAGAGGTAAATTATTGAAAAATACTCCACATAGAAAAATGTGAAAATAACCAGATCTCATGTTTTGTAGCATGTCTTGGAAAGTCCAACACGGGTCGCACCTAAAGTTCCTCCTCTGAAACCACTGCTGTGACAGTACCGCACAGCAGCTGCTCCAGTTGAATATTTGATCTTAATTCATGCATCCATAGGGATTTCAAATAACTGCACATGTCATATTTCCTCAAAATGCAATTTATTTTCCCCATTTAATCAATTTAGTACTTTTAACAGCCGAGCGAGAGGCAAATCAAATATTACGGCCCGTTTTTAGAGCGCACGGGGTAAATATTCTTTAAAGCATAAATTAATGTTTTTTTTCTTATCACTGCTTGAGTGCAGCCAAAATGAAGGAGATTTATTCATATATTTGAGATTTTTATGAGATGTTTGAAGGAAGATATTTAATTATTTCTACAGGAGCATGCCGATCCATCGGCGCCGGGACGCCTAGCGTCCTCGCTCAGCCGATTCCATGCCGGTAACATGCGTGCGCCTTACCCGCACACAACGTACTTAATAACACTCTTACAAGCCACGCGCAATGAAGTCCCTAAACAAGTCCAATATATAACATATGATGGGCTTAGAAAGTTTTATTTTCGCCTCACAATGTCATACAGTTGGTTTAAGAAATGCACCGCGAGGAGAAAGGAGCGGACTTTCATTTCAACAAGTCAGACCACATACACAATGCCGATCTTACTTCCAACTGTACTTCTTCAAAATAAGACCACTTAAAATACTCTACTCATTACTACTCACGCTCAAAATTTGAAATTGGCCAAAATCGGTACTGGCAGTCAGACTGAGATTTCCTTCGTGCTAACACAAAGAATCTTAAGAAGCTTTTTAAACTTCGCTACTTCAAACTTCAAAGTGTTTATTATTATATGCACAGTACAGAAACGTGTTTCCCTGTACAATGAACAATCTTAATTTACTGTCCAGAGAATGCTGTATTATATTTTAGGAATATAATTACAAACTTAGTTAACACCTCATTCGTTACATGACGCTATTTTTTTATTTTTTTTGCACAAGAAGCTGTTTCTCCTACACTCAGCCCCAGTTTACGTGTGAATTATTACATTTATATTATATATCTGCTAGAGATAGTGATTCTAATTAAGAATTGCAGGAAGGCGATACTGACACTCATTTTCTTCACAATGTTGCGCAGTTGCTCCATTCATATTCAAGTTTTACCTCTCGTAGAGAACACAAATATCTTGTTTCCTTCCTTCCCCCAGAGAAATTATATAGATTTATTCTCTGCAGAGGTTTAAGAAGCAATTATAACGATTTGATGGAACACGTGTTTTACTAAACAGATATATCTTAAAAAAAACAACCTTTTTCTATATTCCATGTCTGCATTCCTGCAGCAACCTCTCTAAGTCCTGTTTAAAAATGCATGCGGTCGCCTGCTGCACTTCATAAATAAGCGCTTAATAAATGCTAATTAATATTTCATTGTCTCTTATGCATTGTGAAGCGATAAAGAGCTTTTACAGCCATTTTCTGACCAATTATTTTTTTTCCTAATTAACAGTATTGATTTAGACTTGGAGTATTCTTGTTATTTTTTTTTCTTCAGCTAACCGCTGCTAAAGCTCCGCCAGAACTAACAGTGGTTCAGGATTGGGATTCTTTACTTCCAGATTATCAGTCATTTATGTTTTCAAAAGCAATTTTGTTTTATACCATATACCATAAAAATGATATCAGATCAACCATAACATTATAATCACCTGCTTCATATAGTGCAGGTCTCCTTTTTCCCATCAAATCATGGCAGACCCATTGAGGTATCTACTCTGCAAGACCTCTAAAGGTGTGCTGTGGTATCTGGTACCGAGACATTAGCAATAGATCCTTTAAGTCCTATAAGCTGCCAGGTGATGCCTCCGTCCATCAGACATCCTTCAGATGCTCGATTGGTTGAGATCTTGGGAATTTGGAGGTCAACTCAGCACCTCAACTCATTGTTGTGTTCCTCAGACCCTTCCAGAACCATTTTTGCAGTGTGTCATGGAGCACCTTCTTGAAGAGGCCACTGTCATTAAGGAATACCATTTCAATGAATCCGGGAGTTCAGGTGCGTGTGATCCAGTGTGATAGAGTTCTAGTGTGGACCTGGTCATAGTAGGTGTTACCACATCCATCCTGAACTTGCCAAAGTCAAATTTCTGTCCAAAACATCAACTTCCTAATATATCCCACCCACTGACTGGTGCTGCTATGATCTAATCTTTGAGGGTTGAATTGAAACGAAACGGACTTCTGGTTCAGGGTTGCAGTTTAACCCAGTCCAATTGCTTTGAATCCACTTCTGTGTGATAATAATATAACACTACAAAAACTCATAATATTACCATGTATATTTGTCTAATGTCTAGTCCAAATATCTCATTGGACTTTATATGAGAGACAATCGCTTGACAGGTAACATTTCAATGAGATTTAGGAACTTGTTTTTAGAGAACTGATCTTGAATATTTCAAATTGCCAATATGAGTATTTCCATTTAACGAAAAGATTTTAGATTGGCGTCACGATAACACAACTTAGGGTAAGTTAAATGTACCGAAAAATGTAGAGTTTGACATTCATGGTAACAAAGTAAAAGCTAGTTTTGAGGTCAGATTTTATTAGACATCATCTTATTCTGAGACACAACACTTCATATTATTAGTAGAATAAAGGCCAAAATTAGATTTAATAGTTCAATTCAAGATGTCCTTTGTCAATGCTGTCATCCCCGACAGCAAGGGTATATCCTGAGATGTCCTACCCCCTGCATTCTACAACCAGTCCCCCAATCAAACACCTCAAATTAAATATTATGTTAAAGGTTATGCCCGAATGTAAATTAGAAAATAACTAAAGGTTGATATAACAACGTTCGAAATATACCACCAGGCCATCCAGTTCTTGATCCAACAGAGATTTAAACCAACAACCTCTGGTCCTAAAAGTAGCCACGAATACTGCCAGGCGATCAAGCAACGGCAATAGAGGCATTAGAACATTCGTTAGAACGAGACAATTTTCCGGTTATCATGAGATAACGACCAAATATAATTATCTGCCACCATGGCTGTTCTCTGATTCCATTAAAAAAAATAACAGATCTTAAAATCATATTATTTTTCTAATGTGAAACATGCTTGACAAGATTTATTTTTTTATGGAGGTAAGGATAAGATACATTTCCAAGAAAAGCTTTTCTTTACTTTCTTGAAATTCCTTTTTTTGCAGTGTGAGAGAGGAACTAGAGTGTCCAGAAGAAAAGAGCCGACGCCAGAAGGTTGGGGAAAGCGGCAGAGAGAACCTCGTCTGTTGGCTGTGGCACAAGACAGAAGGTACGTACAAGGTGGAAGCCTGGAGGAGAGGAGCACCGCTGCAGAACCTGAACCTCTGCTAGGGTTTGGCGCCGCCAGAAACCCCTCCTCCTCCAACTCAAGGTGAAACAGAGGAAAACGTGTCAGGTGTGCCATCATTAAAAATCATTTTTTCTAAATGTAATTTATTCCATGCTGATGTTTAATATTTTCATCTTTAAACTCATGCCTTCAACACTTAATGAGCCTAATTTCAGTAATTCAGCTAATGAGTCTAGCGGCGGTGCAAAGGTTAATCATCTCGCATAAATAAGAAGGTCAACGCAGTCCTGTCTGTCAGAGGGAAAGATGTAGCTGCGTCTTTGTCCTCCACAGGAAGTCTTTGGGTTTCCTGGCGCATCACTCCGCTCACATCTATTCCTTTTAATTGTAACTGAATATTCCTCCGTAGAAGGATCATGAGAGAGACCGTGTTCTTTTTTTAAATCATCCTCAATCAAGACATTCCTCTGCTGCTGCTGTGAACGAGTGGAGTCCAGTAAATGTTTGTTTCTTTGATTGTGAAGCTGCGGTGTTTTATAGTAGCAATGAATGGAATGATCCTGTTTCAAGAAAAAAAAACAGTGTTGTTAGCAGAGATTTCATCACCAGCTGCACGAGCAGTAGAGCAATTTTCAAGATGAATGCGCGATGTTATCTGATTAAAAAAAACGCATCATTCCTACCAGCTTCAGAGCCAACTCAACAACATCCCCGAAAGAGGCCGAGATATTATGGAACTGTCATCACGTTTCCCCCGCCGCCCACTGATCCTTAACGCCATAACTAAACAACTATGTAATTGATCATTTTCAAATGTTATACTCAATTGGACCTTAGTGCAAGAAAGAACTGGTTTCATTTTGGTTGCATATTTCCAACACTAGTGGGAGCTTTATCTCCAAACGTTTTCAGGCCATAGTTCCTTAACCGTTAGTTCGATTTAGTTAAAAATTGGTGCATATGAATCAACTCAAGGACATCTATCTTTATCTCTTATAGTTCAAATTCTGCTAACCATCGATCTAATTTCCCTGCCCTACAGACATTTTTCATTTATCCTCATTCCCCAAAAAGTGCAGTGAGGATAATACATAATATAAGCTGTCATGATCACACTGATATACTTTTTTCTTTTCTTTTTTTTTAAAGTCAAATGGATTAAATGTATGGACAAACCTCACAAATATTGTATAACGCAAGAAAGAATTTACCTCCTGGTAAAACACAAAAAATGTTAAGGTGGGTATGACTTCGGAGTAACAACCTCGTGTTAACAACACTATTGAAAATATGTGCATGTCCGTTTGTGGGGGGGACTTTGGGGAATGGTTTGGACCAGGTGAAAATGTCTTACGATTAAAAAAAAAGAAATTGTATAAAAAAATAATTCTTGAGAGGTATAGATTGGGAGGAAGGGGAATGTTATGCTCCCTATTGGAGAGGACACTGTTTCTTTTCTTATTTTGTTTTTCTTCTGTATTGTAATACAGGACAGCTGTTACTGATGGATTGATATGACTGGTGAATATGTTTGAGGATGTATTGAGATCATGCATTGTGAAAAGACAGTAAATTATTTATACAATGTTATGCATAGGTACGGTTAAGATACCCTAACCCTATAGGGGTAGGACTTGAAAAGCATTTTGCTTCTTCTCACTCCTTTTTTCAGACACTTATGTTAGACAATTATTATGGTCATTATATTATATTATAAAATATTTTTTTCATTTCTTAAGGAGAGAGAGAAACGCCATTTCAATTTCCTGTATGTCCTGCACATGTAGCAAAATTGACAAATAAAAATCTTGAAACTTATTCACATTTGCGATTCATTTTTTCAAATATTCTGTTGTTTTCAATTTGTTACGGGCTTCATTTCCTAGTGGAAATAAATACAATTCTATTCTAATGTAGTGTGAATTTGATGCATATGATTCAACTCAAGGAGAGCTATCTTGTAAATATTATATTTTACTCTAATAGTTCACACTCTACTCAATTTTTTACAACTGTTAGTTTAATTTGGTGCAATTTAGATGCATAGGAATCAACTTGAGGAGATCTATCTTGTAGATCTCTATCCCTTATAGTTCATAGTTTACTCTATAGGTGGAGCTTTTTTTTTAAAACACAGTATATCGGACATAAGTCACCTTTAATTTGAGGGGTTCAGTCAGGGGGATTGCTTATACAACGCAGGGGATCGGGGTCTCTTTGGGGATGCAACCTTGTTTTATTGGATAAGACAACATAGGTATTCATTTAATATTCTCCATTCTTGTGAGACAAACTTTAAGCTTCTGATGAAAAGGCCAAAATAGGCTCAGACTGACGTGAAGCACAGTTTAGAAATTGGAGAGAAGCATGTCACCGAAGCTTTAGTCTGAGATGTCAGACTGATAAATGGCTCCACTGAAAGTAAAAAGTGTGAAGAACCAACTGATCCGCTCTGAAGGGTGTCTTGAAGCCATTGCATCAAACTCAGGGAAAAATGGGTGGTGCTGCTTGTTTGCTAGAGTGGATGGCGGGTTGGCAGCGAACCTGGAGATTGTCCTACGTGTCACTGGAAGCGCAACAATCTAGAATATAATAGAAGATCAGTCGAGCGTTTTCCCTGAAAATGAGGAGTAGATGCACAACTCCTTGGCTCATTGCCACTTTACAGGTTTTTGCAAATTTCATTGCGTTTCACAATCCATGTCCTCACACAAGGTTATGTAGGTTTAGTGGCTCCTCTTCACATACTCATCCTCTGAAAATATTGCCATGCTGGGCCAATATTGGCACATACTGAAGTTTTGTCACGCCCTTAATGTCTCACCCAGATGACGTGATGGCCAATATGCCTTCTTGTCCTATTGTTGGTTAAATTGAGGCTCATAAAGCACAGGTTTTTGAAATGGAATTAAAACTCCAGAGTCCTTGATGAAAGTTGTATCTGTGACCCACAACCTCAATCCCTCTTAGGACTGAGGACAAGGAGGTAATGCTTTTATTTCTGTAGGTTTTTTGTCTTTCTATATGTTTGTTAGCAGGATAACAGAAAAACTAATGGACGGATTTACAAGAACATTTAACCAGAGGTAGGTTTTGGCATATCTTAGAGATGACAACATTTTGGTGGCATTACATCATAACCAGAAGACTTCTCGTAAGTACAACTTTTGGAGTTTTTATTTGTTGTTGCAATAACTCATTAATTAACGTACTGATTAGCAATAATGTCCACCACGTGTTTTCCTGTTCTGGGACCAGAACTTGTTTGGAAGACAGGGGAGATATCAGTTATCAGGATATCAGGGGAGATATCAGTTTATTTCCTTTAGGGCGGAAGTCTCTTACTTTGGGACTGACCCCTTTAACACTATAATAGCGGCAGAAAACAAAAACACTGGAGATGCTTTTAAAGGAACATTCGGGTACTGTGTGCCGTGGCCAAGGTTTGTGCTCTCTGAGTGATTTTTGTAGTTTTGCTGTGCAAAATATGTTGAATAGTGCTTTTGCTCTGATCATCTGATATTGACACAGATGTGTTAACATTGGAGTTTGCAAGCCCGGTGCGCCTTATCCAAATGTGCAAAATTGTGACGAAGCTTCATTGTGTATCAAGCTGGTAATGAGAGAAGGCTCGCCAATCTGGATGAGCCAGAACCAGCTGCAGGACGGTTTTTGGGAGAATTTGAATATTTTTATTCCACGGTGGTATAAATACTATTGATGAGACTATGCTCATGAAATGGGTATGTTACCTGATTACGCCTTAAGAACAGGGGTGCTCAGGCTCAAACTTAACAGGCCAAAAAGCTATAAACCTTATCTCAAGACACTTCCGAAAAAGAGTTCTAGTTCATAATCTTTATGCTAAAGGGATCCAAAAATCCCCCAGATGAGAACAGCACAGAGAAGGAAACAATTTGAATGCATTATGGGTGGTCCCATATCAGACCAAACTTATGGCAGCATAGCTAATGGTTAGGCTAAATATAAGCCTTAATTATATGTTTATGAAAGAGAAAAGTTTTACATCTACTCTTATGTGTAAATACCGCGTCTGCCTCCCGGAGAAAGAGTCAAAAATGGTAACTGAAGACTACAGTCAGGTAATAAGGTACTTTTGAGTTATTAAACTTAGGTTTTTGTCTGACATAGTTTTGTATAAGAGGGGCTTCTGGGGGCAAAACAAGGAAGCAAAGCGAGGAAGCTAACATAGGGGAAATATGATCTTTGGTACTAGTTCCCATCACTACAGGGGCAGCAAGAGGCTGTATCATCTGGAGAGACTGTAACAACTTTTATGGGGCAGCCTGATTATAGAGAAATGCATTAGTTCATTATGGACTACATCCAGCATCTTTATGAGACAGACATTTCTGAAATATTACATTCGGGGAAGAAGGGGAGGCTGGTCTTAGAATAGTAAATTATACAGCAGTTAAAGGACCTATTCGGATAGAGGATAACTCCGATGTACCTCACAGTAGTGCTGGAGTCCAATGTGATGCTTTTATACGATTAGATAGTATGTTAAGTTAACTTGTAAGTTTTATTTATAAGTTATAAGTATAATTGTGTATCATCTGCATAATTAAACCTAATAGACTGTAGTAATCGCCGTGGCTGTGTAATGTTACATTTCAAAATGTGTGAAATCCCATCCCATCCCGTCCTCAAAGCATCACTCTTTCTGGAAAATAAAAAAATAAGTTATTAAAGAACTTTTTTGAAGTAAACCAAAGCAGTTAGTGATGGTCCCACCTTCAAATTAAATTACCGCGAGCATTCTTACTTCGCAAAAAAAAGAAAGGAAGCTATAAAATAGTCCTTTCTAATACAACTTTTGTTTTTGTGGTAGAAACTTCTGTCCGGTCATACTGAACTTTTCCCCCCCATTTAGGGCAGCTCAGCTTAAAAAGCTGCTGAAAGCTGAGCTTTGTTCACATCTTGACTCCACATAAAATGAGAGCGTTCTGCTGACTGGACTCTGATAGATGAGTGTCAAGAGTTTAAACATTTTTGACGGTGTGGTGTTGGTGTTGGTAGATTCACCCCTACTGTCTGATGCGATTACGCCTCTCCCCGCCTCCTCACTCCTTGATCTGCGTGTGTCAGCTGTGCTGCCCGTCACAGCGTCTGAAGCTGAGGCGGGGTGGTGGAGGCTGGTTATACGTATATGTACGTGGATGACATTTGTGCACAGGTATGCAGTCAATCCGTCTTGTGCCACACTGCATTATGACAAAAACACCGTAGAACTAAGTGTTTTGCGGTTCTTACTGCTGCATGGCTCAATGTTATGTTGTGTCACAGCATGTTATGTAATTACCAGCCTTCCCCCTCCCTGTATGAAAGCCAGCGTGAAGAACAGTAGGTGGGTTTACTTCGACAGGCTAAATCTGAATAGATTCGGAGAAGACGCCTAATCAGTAAGAAAGTGCTGCATGCAAACACTTGTTTACAAAATAAATTACATTCCTGTGGAGGGGGGGGGTTGTCCAAGTCCATTTGGATAGACGTTTGGACTGTGTTTCTGAATAATCCTTGCTGAGCCCGTGCCCCCTGACTTTTTACACGGAAGTAAGAAATAATTCACTCTACAAACATGTCCAAGAAAAACTGTCAGGAACAGTGAAGGGCCGACGCTGTAAACAAGTTAAAAAGCGCTGGGAAACATTTAAGACACCGATTTGGTGATCAGCTAACGTAATCCTGTGAATTAATCCCACGACAATCAAGTGGATCAGAACCACCGACTTAACTTTTTATTGAGCATGAATGAAGTACTTAAGGAGCTTGAATAGTCTCCAGCCCCAGCGACTCTGGATGGAAGAATGGTATCTTCAAAATGAATCAATCAATCAATCGAAGACCCTTGTCCATGACGTGGATTTGGATTTTCGGGATGAAGCCCGTGATGAGGAGTAAACATTACGTTAGAGGATGTTGATGTTAACATAACCACGCAACACGGCCTCACTAACAACGTTATATTTGTTAAAGTTGTAATGTTGTAACGTTAGTCGGAGTAACCACTCAGACGTAAGGCGATGCCTTTTCATCTCCCCCTACCTCTTATCTCCAGCATAGAAGTGATCATGAGTCATCATCAGCTGTTTCTTCATTAAAAGCATCAGAATAACAGAAAAAACTGCCTCGATCACACGGTAGACGCCCACCCTCTGATGAAACTCGTCATCTTTCGGTTGCTCTTGCGCTCATCTCTCGGCAGTCACTACAGGTATATCCTTTTGGAATGATTCCACTCACAATGAAGAAAAGTGTTGAAGTAAATCCACCAAGTGATATTCAAAGGGATTAATGGAACGATGGGGCACTAAAGCTCTCAGAGGGGGTTGGTTTGGTTTCACAGGTGATCTTTATATGTTTATTCCCACAGTTTCACCTCATATGTCTATTTTTTTTTAAGTAGCAATCAACTGAAAGTAGACTGCAAAACCCAGTGAGAGACTAAAAATGGTATGCTGATGGTTAGATGGTCATTTCTTTGGCTCAAACAACATAAGTTTACCAGAACGGTGGACCACGACTCACAAAGCATCAACTTTATGGATCATAGTCAGGAGAGTCGTCTGAGGCATACGCTTTAAATAAGATCACAGCTCAAGGAACTCGTATTTTAAAAGTTGCCACAAGATGCTACGGTTCAAAGTAAGTTTTTATTAGAAATCATTTTTACATACAACCAAATAATGGAGAGATTGGAGCCGAGGCTCGACACAATTGTTCTAACAGATATTGCCTTCACCCATAACAGGAACCAAAACCCAAAATAGGGCTGGCAGTAACTCCAGCCCCATTAGCGCCAAATGAACTAATGATTAATAAAACGGAGAAACTAATGTTAAGTTCTTTTCAAGCGTTAACACATGAAAAAAAGATGGTGTTGGTGAATAAGAGAGAGTTTTGCTCCCTCTCCTCGGGGTAAATACTCTACAAGTGTGTTTTGTGAGCCAATCAGCACTAAAGGAGGGGAGAGAGTGGACATTTACAATTATTAGAATGAGATTTAACTCATGAAATACTCATTTTAAATCTCATTAAACTGTTTTCTTACCTTTGAATGTGTAGCAGAAGGGACATTAAGACTAGATCTTTACCTGATGCTTATGTGAAAGCTAGATGAGGAATAATTGGTGCTCCCTCTTAATATTTCATCACTAGGATATCAACAGGCAATCTCTTAACTTTGTAAAGGAACATTCTGTTTTTGGGTTGGGGGACGACTGTATTTCCTGTTTAATTTAATTCATTTTAAGGAAAAGTCAACCGGATTATAGGTGTCATTTATTTTGACACATCTGCATGCTTGCTTTAATAACTCTGTGTGTGACTGTGTGTCAGTCATTCCTTATATAACCTCCAGCGGCTAAATAGAATACAGGAAAGTTTATCTGGATTATCCATCAGATGCTCAATGGCCTTTTATCCAAGAGCACTTTGAGCTGAATTTGATTATTATGTCTTAATACATTGTTACCTGCTACAGCCACATGTATCTAAACCTTTTTGTGGAAGCAATTACATGTCAAACAGGCTGTTTGGTCCCCACTGTGGGATTGGCTCCTACCCCTGAAGGAGGGACATCATCCATCTCCCTAATTGGACCCGCACCCCGAGCTTAGCATCCGAAGCCTAACTAAACCAGGCAGTCATCTGTCCAGGGAGGCGTCTGGTGTGTGCAGCTCACTCTGCGTGTACGTATTGTTGGTTTAAGTGCTTTCAGATATTTATTTAGACATTGTTGTATATTATATGTGTACTACATGATACAAATTATAAGTAATGACATGATGTTTTCATAGTAAAATTAAATATTCTTACATACCATACATTACACAAAGAAATAATATGTAAAACTTCTAATACATATTTTATTTTTCATCTTTTTTTCTGTATTTGAAGCCAAATCGATGTAGAGGGGAATTAGAAAGAACTCGGAGTATGCAAATCTCCGCAAAGGCACATTAACAATACGTTTGCTTTATTTATTTGGTGTTCCAAATACTGATCCCGTCTGAATAATGAAATTACGTGTGGAAATCACAAAGAAGTTCCAAGGAACTGTTTTTTAACAGCTAAAAAGCGTTCATTGTAACGGAATGCTCGTTCGGACCTATAAAATACAAAACCCAACGGTTTTTCGGCTTCAAGCATTCATCATGGAGTCTCACTGGACATTTTATGGTGGCGATAACCAATGAGAATACTCCACCTACATAAAGGGGTGTGGCCTAGAGAGGGTGAATCCTCCAGCAGATGGAAAACACTCATAACCAAAGAAAGCAAAAGTACCCTATCAACACAATATACGATACAATAAATAATAACTGTTAAATGTAAAGAGGGGGTTACATGGGATAAATAGGTATTAACATAAACATTTTGAGTATTTATTAAAAGACAAACCACAGAGAAGCCTTTCAGATGGATAAATTAAAGATGACCAAATACCCAGGTCTTAATGATGATTTAGATTATACAGTTTTTTTTTTTTTTGTATGTCTACCCTTCTCTAGGCCACACCCCTTTATGCAGATGAAATATTCTCATCGTCAAAATTTCGAATCGATATTTTTATAATCTGGTGATTTTAAGAGGCGAATCGTGTTTGCAAATCCCATATTATGTTTGCTCGGAATTGTTGCTGACTCTCTGACACGACATCCAATCTCTGTTGATGCTGACAAGGAAAGAAATGGCTTCGCTGAAGTGGGTTGGAGAAGACCCTCCCTCAACATCTATATGGATGTCATTGATATCTGATGATGTGACTCTGGTCGGACTGACGTACTATATCGAAGGACACATAAAGAAAACTGAATAAGATTCCTTTCTCTCATTGGTTAATAAAACATTATGACGTCATGCCGTGAGATCACGCTGTAACGCCACCATCAACTCTATGATATGCCAAAACCTACGTGTGGCTAAAAGTTCATGCAAATTTGTAATTTAGTTATTCTTGCTAACCAACAACCAGACAAACGGAGGGTAAAAGAAAAACCTTCTTGTTGGATGTAAAACATAGATGAAAAGGTAAACGGGAAAACATGGCACAAGGAACAAGCTCGCTATGGACGCATCGACTGGGCCATAACCATGAAAACCAATGGGATTCCAAATCATCTTTAAGGGGTCTTTATCATGCGGGTCACATAACACTGGGACTAATTGCTTTAGGTTGCATTAATGACATAATGGTGAGACTGAGCTGCTTGGGTGGAGGTTTGTGTTTTTTGATTGAGGTCTGGCTTGTTTATGGTTTAATTATGACATTTAACATGAGACCTGTGTTCAGACAAGCTTTTCTTATAAACACCATTTAGTTAGAATAAAAGAATTGCTTGGAAATGGCGTGGATCTCCGTTTAGTCGCTGTCAGCTGCTTGCTGTAGCACCAGCAGTAAATGAAGAAAGTATTTGAAACCTTAACTGTAGGTGTCAAATGGCCTGTTTGCTCCACAGCCCCTAATGATCTCCTCGGTACGAAACCTCGGACTGCGGTCTTTTTTTCCATCTGTGTCCCGCTGCACCATTAGTCAATATTAGTCAGATTGGCAAACACAAATAGCTAAAACTATATTTGAATAATTAAATTAGGCTACATTATTTCCATCTACATTCCGAGGCCAGCTGCTGTCTGCCGTTGTTTGGTGCTCGGCGGTGGGAGGTTCAGCTCTGTGTAATGGGACTAACAAGTCCGATAAACCTGAACTGGAAATGTAATGAGAAACAATTCATCATGCAATACAGGCGGCCCGTCCTACTATGCAATCTATTGACCACAGCGGTGTTGTATCCCGTTCTTCTAGCAAACATATTGCTTTCCTTGTAAGAATAATGGTTCCCTCTTCTCTGTTTGTGCAGTACTGGAACGTCTACTTCATAATATTTTTTGCTGCATGCACATTATTGGAGAATAAGCTCACTAAACAGTCTGTTTCAGCTGCCAGAATCTATTCATGTCAAATCCATGGTAACCCAGATCAAAGGGAGCGATGAATCAAAAAGACAGCTCTGCCATGACTGAGATTTTGGCTCATGTGCATCAACGTTAGTAACGGTACTTGGACAAAATATGAATAATTTCTAAATCCTTCATTGCTGGAGCAAGTAAAATAAACAATGTTAAATAGGAATAATCTTATTGTCGGGAACAGACGTTAAGGCGTTCAATCTTATTGCTTAAAGACCTGTGTTACTTATTATTATGTGTGCACTAGATGAGTTTTTGTTCCATCCATAAGTGTCTCTTGATGGACGAACCCACCATATGACATATAATGGACTGACCTGAGCTGACAAATGTTGATTTTGACTTTGAAATGCAATACAATTGATTTAATTAATACACAGCATGGAGTACAGAGCATACCTTAATTTCATCAAGTCAGAACACATTCCAACATGACTTCCGCTGTGATCTTTCAAAATAAGGGCTTGGACATTGGAGGGTTTGTATGCATGAACTCATCTTTTCAGGTCCCACCAAAGCATCTCGATGGGTTTCAGGTCTAAACCTTGACAAGACCACTCCAGAACTTTTTAGAACTATTTGTTATGCTACTGTCACCTGCTCTTCCAGGTGGGATGTAGGTTGGCTACCTGAGAAGGGGGGTGTTGAACCTGCCCCCGGGCTGTGATGATGATGAGGGTGTCCTGGCATTTTTGGTGTGTGGTAGGGCCGCCGTTGTGGATCTTGGAGGGTCTCAGATGTGTGGATTATTAGGGTGTGGCCCTGCTAATTCTTCTCGGCAGATCAAGAAACAATCTTGGTGAATCTCTGGCTGGCTCCCCCTTGAGGATGGCCTGCAGACCTTCATACTGCATGGCAAAGATACTGGATAGGAAAGGTTAAAATGACCATAAAAAAACCTTTCCCTCCTTATAGAGTAGGTTAATTCAAATTCGAGAAAAGTTGCTTGTGCACATCCTGTCTGTGACTGTGTCTTGACTTATTCCAAATAATAATCAAATAATACCATATAGTTAGATATATGCTAGAATAATCATTTAAAACTGTACATTTGAGCCAATGCCAGATTTATCACCACATATTTAAGTATTTTCTACACACAGTCTTTGATTTAAACCTCTCATAAGCCTGGGTCCTCCTCCCTCGGCTCACGTCCTTCATTTTACCCTCCCCTCCAGGTCCTCCATGTTCTCCTGGAGCTCCACAGAGCCTCCAGTGATGTAGCTGTGTGATGGAGCTGAGAAATTAAACAAGAGCATAGAGAACCACAGCAGAAAGAGGGGGGGGGGTCTAAGATGAAAACCCAGTGACAGCAGCTTTAATCACCAGAGTGCCAGCATTTGTTCTGTCAGCAGAAAAGCATCACAGGGGAAAGTGTGTATTCAGAAGCAGGCTGATATGAACGTTCGTGAATGTGAAAACGTGTGTATGAATGTGAAAATGCTGCGATGAACGGCAGCCCAGACAATTTGAAAACATGTGTGAGGATTCATCTCATTGTTTCTGTAGATGAGCCCGTTCAGAAAAGTCTCCTTTCCAACGCAACTCCCGCCAACTTCCTGGCACAATTGGCTGCAATCATTCAAAGTCGTTGGAAGACGGTGATGGATGCAGGTGAACCTCCTCGGCTTCCTGTCATTCTCTCACGCGCAGAAACAACAGAGAGTTTCAGGGGAGTCGAGTCGTCGGGCCTAAAATGATCGTATTATAACCCTTTAATGTCGTTGCCAGGGGAAAAAAAATGTGGAGAAATACTTCCATGCATTTTTCATTTCTTTGGGGGCATCTCTTAATTGAAAAATCACAGACTCATTTAATTTGACATAAAATGAAAAATTGATTTGTCAAGCATGATGAGATTTTTTACTTCACGGAAAATAATCAATTTTTATTGGATTAGCTCATCCTTTTGGTTAAACATATTTTTAGTGAACTTTTTGACTCTTATTAGACTTTATATTGGTCGAATCAAGTTACTTAATACTGTTTATTAGGTCCTCACATGCTTTAATATGCCCCAAAAAATACTACTTATCATACAGGACTTTCTCAGTGGACGTGGTTAATCCCTCCTCCTGTTTGGCCCCTTTGATCTGTGGTGTACCCCAGGGCTCCATCCTTAGCTCCTTACACTTTAATATACTATATGCTGCCACTGGGTAATATTACAAACAGCTTCAGTCACACTAAGTAACTAAGACCAAATAGTTGAGCAGGACATTAAAGGGTTAAGGGAAATGATCATATATATCTAAATGGCATCATGATTATGTGTGGATGCTGGAGATGGACAAGCCAGGCAGGAGAAAAAATGGGTTCTGGGTGTGGTGAGAGAGGACATGCAGCTGGTTGGTGTGACAGAGGAAGATGCAGAGAACAGGGCGAGATGCTAACAGATGCTTCACTACGGCAACCCTTAAAGCCAATACAGACTGAAGAAGAAGAAGAGGAAGAAGAAGAAGAAGATGTACTTCATTTAATAGTTTATTTTTTGTATTGCATAACTACAGTAGTTGGACCAACTCCAGTACATGCAGTTTGACTTAATCAAAATAACTAAGTTGATTAAACCCATATACATTAGATTGACCCAACCTTAGTTTATCATGTTAGACCAACATTTTACTGGAAAAAAACCCATTTCAGTCAGTTTACTCATGTTACCATTCGTTTATTGTAGTTGTAGCAAAACACGACGTCTGGCGTCCAGGCTCCGATTTTATCGCTCCCTGCAGATATATTTAGAACAAGATAGGCAACGGTTGAGTAAATATCTTAACCCCGCAGTCGGTGTCTCTAGGTAGACGCCGGGGTTGTGGGAGTTGACTGCCTGAAGAAACGTCGCTCCAATTAATTTTTAAGAGTTATTTTTTTGACACTATAACATGAGAAAAAAGTCAGGGGATCCAATTCTTCCACTAGATGCTGTGATGTTTCACTCGGAAAACTTTGATCTGCTGGTGGTGCCAGATTAATAATTAATAATCAACACAGTAATGAGGTTTCATCTTTTCAGGCCATGTGCCAAAAGCTGTGCCAGTAGATGTTGAGACATTTAACTCTGGATCGTTAACATCCTGAGAACCATCGATGCTCAGATTTATGGACGATGAGCATCAGCCGGAAAAGTAACCTTTGGGAGAGGATACAGCTCGGAGGCAGCTGTGTTACATTCTCTAGGGAAATGAGGCAAGGCAGCAACATACAATAGGTTAACCTATTTACAAAAGTCAGTAGTTTTTATGGGTCAGATTCTCTCCAGCGTATAATGACTCATGAGCTGTGAGTCACACGCAGCCATACAGCTGATAATAGTCACTTTCTTTCCTCCTATTCCTCCTCTGCCAGTCACAAGAGAAAGGAGCTTAAAGAGAAGGAGGAGGAGGAGGTGGGCAAAATGCAGAAGTTCATAGCTTCGGATTATTCCCACTAATGGTTCAGACCTTCTGCAGCGGCAGCCACCATGCGCATTGCAGGGACCCCGCATTTTATATTCATGGGAAGAGCAAAAGACAGAAAAAGAAAAACGAGATACAGTCATGCTTCAAGTAGCCTCCAGTTGCCATAATGTGAAGTTATCACATTAAGAGATCTATGAACCCGCAGATCAGTGAGCGGCTGTAGAATATTCTAAAACGTGGGAACGTGTAGCTGCCGCCTTCGCCATCATGTCTGAAAACTCTTTGGTTTCAATGTTTCTCTAGCATTGGACTGCGCACATCAAGGTTATGAGAGGGATCCATTTAAAGAGTGCTTGAGAACTCAAGTACGATTCCAACTTTTCCGCCTACTTTTTTAAGAATCCACGAGGAACGCAAACAATCGGAGGCTTTGAAGCATTTCAGTTTGGAAGTGCTGCACTAGAAGATAGAAGTGCTCTGCTGCTTTACATTTAAAAATGGCTAACTCTGTTAGCTTATCATTCACAAATGTTTAAGTCACTGTGAAATAATCACTTTTACATTCCTTTTCGCGAAAAAAGGAGCACAAATGTGTCGTGGCTTTAATGTCATGACATAAAAGCAGTGGTGAAATCTACATGTAAGAACACAAATTTTCAAAACCACCCTTTTATGGCTCAGTTCAGATCAGACCTTTATTGTCGCTCAAGTGGAAATTTGATGTGAAGAAGTGGTTGAATACAGACAAAAAACCAACAGCCACAACCAAGAGATAAAGAAATGCCAGTAACAGTAAATTAAATAAAAGTCAATGGTAATAGAAATAACGACAACGGTGTGCTGGAGCAAATTAAATACATTAATTGTACTTGGGGACATGGGAAAACATCAATTTATTGGTCTTCGCCAGATTATTATTTGTGTGTCTGTGTCTGTGTGTGATCGTTTTGATCTCATCTAGTGGCACATCTACCTGTGTTCAAAAGTGAACTTCAATTCAATAAACGCTCTTATTATGTAATTAATATTAAATCCAGCAGCCCGGAGGCGGCTCTGCACCGCCAGCTTCTTTCCCAGCAGCCCAGAGGAGTCATATCGGCTCAACCACTGCTAAAGGAGGGGAAGGAGAGATCCTGCAGAACCCCCCCCGTCCAAGTCTTACTCACTAGACCTTTAACATCGATGTAAACAGCTCATAGAAAGGTTTAAATGTTATCTGTATTCATCAGTCTGGACATTGGGGCCTCTGGAGCCTTTGATTACATCCTACAGGCTGAATGGAGTCCGTTTGTTGTTGTTGGTTCTTTTTAACATTCACCAGAAATTGTGCAGGTCTCCGCCAGTTCTTCCCCAGAGATGTACAGGGCACTATCGCACGTGTTCACAATCCACCTCCTCTGTTGAAAGGTAGAGACGGTCCGGTCCTGCGCCCAACCCCGAATAGCCGGATCCCACCTTAGCTGATCACGGCATAAGGAAATGCAACTGCTACATGCACCATCCAATGAACAAATTATTGGATTGTAAAGATACAAAACAGCAGAATATTTTGTCTCCTCCCAGTCATAAATTATATTGCAGATTGATTAAGTCACAGGTTTTAACAACATCTGAGGTGTCTGATCATCGTCTCATTATAATCATGTAACCGATCTGGTCACCAAACGTTGTTCCATCATCGAAGAACACAAGGACAGGTTAGAAGATAGATATGTATTGTTGATTTATGAGGTGAACCGTTCCTTTTAGAGTTAAGGAACCATCCCAGTGGAAGGCCATGACTCAGATTCCTGAGCCCTTGAGCCTTTAGTATGAGTGTTCACGAGGGTACGAGCTGCAGCTTTGCAGAAAACAAATTAGCTACACTGCAGAAAATGTCATGTGTATGAGATCAGAGAGGAAAGCGGCCTGGGTGACAGCTAAATGAGAGTGTGTGCATAGTTGAGAAAAGGGTATTTATCATAAAACACAAGTGTTTTCTCCTCAGAACACAGAGAAATCCTGCCTGGGGATGCCTCCACCATCACAAATAACACACAGCATTTACATAGTGCTTCACTCATTCACATACACACATGCACAAATGTGCTCTAACATGTGCACAAACATATATGCAAACACCATCCTGGGGGTATGGAGGCGGAGGGTTATTGTAGCGGGTTCCAAATGGTCTGAACACTGCTGGTGGCTGTAGCAAACTCAGCCTGACACTACAGAGATGTGCCAACGTGTCTAAGCTGCTCTGCTCCCACTGCAGTCCCATTATAAGATGTATTCTCTGTGGAGCACTAATTGATTTTATATCTTGCTGTGTGGCCCGCAGGCACAAACTGGTTAGATTTTTTGGGGGGGGATTTCAGAGTGCCTGTGGCTACTTTGTGATGGAATAGATTTGTTTGAAGATTATTATATATTGGTTATCTGGATGACTCCTTCACTGGCCTTCCTCCTGGAGGAGCTTCTGAACTCTTCAATGACGGTAAAGTTGGGCTGGTATCGGGCAGCCATGTTAAATCATTTCTGCAGGAAAGGAACCACACAGAACAGAATCGTCTTCATTAAAATCGTTTAATGTACACCTCCAAAGCGGTTCCCCTGTGAGAACCGAGGCCACTCGGTAAAGATTAGAAACAGAGTGCTTATTTATCTTTTCTGAGCGCCTAATGCTGTTTGGACTTTTGCTATGCTTACTTGGAAGCAGGATGGTCCCTTTGGAATCCCAGTGCTTGACAAGCAAAACGCACCTGCACTACCGCTGATGTATTAAAGTTCGATTGCAGAGCCGTTAATGAAGTCCCAAATCAAATAAAGACGGTGTCAATACGCCCGGTGCTGATTTACTATGTTTTTAACAAAGCTAGAGGGAATATGTGTCCTGTTAGATCTCGGCGGCCTAAAGCAAGTGTAGAACAAAATAATCTTAACCCTTTAATGTCCTCACCAAAGAAAAAAAAAAAACTATGGATTTATCATTTTATTTTTTAAAGCACTTATTACTGTAATAAAGTAGAAAATCTAAATTTAATAAAAACGTGAAAAAATCTGACTTGTTTCATGAATAAATTTTAGTATTTCTTAGAAAATATATATTTTTTTTAGATAAGCTCAACCTTTTGGTAATGTTGGTAATAATGGTAATTTTGATATGTTTTTAAAAAAAACTATTTGACCCTTATTAGACTTTTTTGGTTGTATCAAGTTACATAATTCTGTTGAGTAAGTCCTTGCACGCTTTACTATGCCAAGAGTCCTATCAAACAAGACTTTCTCAATGGCCATGGTGGTTAGTGCCTCCTCCTTTGTGGGATACCCCAGGGCTCCACTCTTGGACCCTTACTGTTTAGCACCTACATGCTGCCACCTGGTCATATTATAAACAGGCTCAATTAAGTGGCAAACATTTTTCAACAGCAAATAATGATTCAAAATGTGCTTCAACAAATGCTTGTACGGGACAATAAAGAGGTAACTCAAGGTCAAATGAGCCCAATTTGAGACATGGATGAAAGCTCCAGAAACGGCCAATCCAAATATTAACCTTTTGGGAAGTTCAGAAATCTAACATTTACACTCGAGATCAAACTAATTCCTGAGATAATTTAAGCAGCCTTAATTACTTAAGTATTTGTATCTGTTTGTTTTGGCCTTTAATTATATGAAATTGAATCTCTTTTCCTGACACACGCACAACTATACTGGACTATTTTCATTTATATTTGTTTCCTTGGGGATTGGCCTGTTTTGCCACATTACTAGCATATTTATCTTTTTTAAATGTATGTATATCTATATAAGTATACATACATGTTTATGTGTCCTTATTGTTTGTTTCTCTTCACTTTGCAAACGTTGATGCCGATGTAACGCCCAAATTTCCCAGTTGGGTTAAATAAAGTTCTTTCTATTCTATTCTACTCTATTCTATTTCTATTCTATTCTAAAACATGAGACAGAGCAAATGCTTCACCGGAGTCCCAGAACCAGCCACTACTATCAAAAGAACACACTGGACTGTTTTGGACTCGGGTGTCCAAAACATCCCGCAGATTGTGGATTTGACAGATCTGGGGACTTGGGGGCCAAGCCAACACCTTGAACTTGTTGTCCTTTTCCTCTAAAGGTGGTTATCATAAAGATTGAGGTAACCGCCTTTGGAAAAATCTTGTTTCAATGGTGAGATGAAGCTGGTCTGCAACAATGCTCAGATAGGTGGACCGAGCACAAGTATCACAGATCGCTCTATCAGAACAAGAATTAACTTTTTCAGGAATTAATGAGCCTTAGGCACCCTGATGTCCTTTCGCTGTTCCGCCAAGTTCCTTGTACAGAACACTTTTTGGACTGAGAACACCCAACTAGACCTGTCTATCTGGAGATCATAATCTGGCCTTTCAAAAATATCGATCAGATTGTCGTATTTGCCTATTTTTTCATCATCATTTCATCATTTCAAAACAGTGCTGCAAGGATCCTGATGAGAGTTCGTAAACACGAACACATCCTCCCCGTTCTTCATTCCCTTCATTGGCTTCCCATCTCCACCAGGATTGATTATAAGATCTCTCTCCTCACTCACCAGTGCATCCATCGCAATGCAACCCCCTACCTAAAAGAACTACTCACCCCACTGACCTCAACACGATCCCTCCGTTCTACCCACTCATACCGCCTCCTCCTTCCCCGGACTAAGCTCAGCACCATGGGTGATCGGGCCTTCTGTTCAGCGGCCCCTCGTCTGTGGAATGCCCTCCCTGACCATCTGAGGGCTCCACAGATGACTGACAAATTTAAAAAAGGATTTAAAACTTTCCTTTTTATCAGAACCTATAACTTTTAATTAACATTGCTGCTTTTTGGTCATGTTTTTTAGTTATTATTATATTTTTTATTGATGCTTTTATCTGCTTTTACATTGTAGCACTTTGAGATTTGATCCAAACGTAAATAGCGTTATAAATTAAATGTGTTATTACTTTATTATTATTATTTTCCTGCTTCCTGCATACCAACTTCGAGGATCAGGTGTTCAAGATAATCAATGCTATTCGCTTTGTGGTTTTTATAGTGTTACGGCTGATAGATGTTGGTGATGAGCTGAATTTGGATCCCACTGAGCTTAAGTGATAGAACATCCTGTCTATATAATAGTATTTTTTTAATTATTGGACCAAATTGTTATTTTACAAAATATTGTGAAATTTCCTCACAATGATGGAGGTGAAGGGAATCCCAAAAAAATAAAAATAAAAACAACTTTTTGGGATCTTGCAGAAGATCAGAAAGGAACATGGGTGGTCACACTCCAAACATCAGAGGTAAACATTGTTTGTTTGCGTTCTGAAAAATGTCCTGATGAGGCACATTTATCAACTTTATTTTTAATGAATTACCAGTGATGGATTTTTTATTCATTTATTCACATTGGAGTCATTATGTCGCTACTAACGATCATTTTTACATGATCCTGAATGCAAAGCCTGTTTCAGCCGGAGCTCTATCAGATTCATGGCTGATCATCCTTCTGATGTTTGATAATGACAACTGAGATATTACCATGATGGAGGTTGGCAGTGAAGCCATGTGTGATGAATAGATGCTAAGAGCACTAGAAATAGCAGTCGTACATAATGTTGACACACAAAAACAAACAAAGCTCCAGGATTACCTCCATGTTTAGTCTTTAAGATCTGCAGCTTCTTTCTGCAACAGAGACTCCTAGCGCGAGTGTTGCATAGTTTTTTAGTTTTCTTAAAAAAAGGAAATATGAAGATACTAGAAACCAGGCCATTGCTGGAAGGCCCTCAATCCAGTCCATTGTACGAGAGACTTTCTGACTAATTTGAACAAGTTGTCTCTACTAGAATAAACAAATACATTGACTTAATTTATTTGTCCTTATTGTACCCCATATTGAATCACTATTTCTTATAGAAAAATGTGTGCCGCTTGACTGAGCCTGTTTATAATATGACCCAGAGGATCATCATTGCAGCATGTATATACTGAGTAAGGGGCCCACTATAGAGCCTTGTGGGACACCATATGTCAAAGGGGCCACCAAGGAGAAAACAATAACCATGGATATTAAGAAAGTCCTGTTCGATAACAAGGACTTTTTAAGCAAGCCTGTGAGGACTCATAATACAGAATTATGGAACTTGTTAGAATCAATAATAAAAAAAAGAAGAAATTCACAAAACATGCTTTACCAAATGGTTGAGCTAATCTAATGAACACAGACTATTTTTCCATGAAAAGCAAAATCAGATTTTTAAAAGTTAAAAGTCAGATTTTGTTTTTACAGTTTAAAAATGTGCTTGATTTCATTTAAGGGTTATTTAAAGTCCCTAACAAATAAAATATGGAACAAAAGGATTTTATGCCATAATTTTTTATCTCGGTAAGGACATTAAAGGGTTAATGAAAAAATTGAATTGAATTGGAATCCCGTCTTGGCTGTTTCAGGTCTAGTGAGTAATGGAGGGGGCAGAAGAACTGAGAAACAGATGTTTAAGGGTGTTTCTGCATCTATATGTGGCTCTCCATGTGGGTGGAAATGAAGATTGAGGACCTGTGCCACAACTGTGTCACAGTTACAACAGAATCACAACTCAATAGAAAAAAGGATGTTTAAGTAAAGTTTTACTTGTAAATCTTCAGTGATATACAGCATATGAAATTATAAGTTATAATATACCTTTGTTCGTTCACTCAGTCGGTCCGGTTAGGATCCGTGTTTGTATTCCCAGCCTTATATCACAAATCTTTACACGACGAGATTATCTCAAAATCAATTAAGCAGTTTGCCACGAAGTTTGTTGAGCCCATTTATGATCCCGAAGGAGAGAAACCTTTTGATTTAAATTACTGCTAAGACATTAAACGATGCAACATTTTCATTATGTGCAACATTGCAGCTGTATACATCTCTCTGGAGGATTTGGCCTTGTTTTCATCCAGGGGCCTTTAATACGAAACATAAAATGAAAAAGAAACAATGCTTTAGCGACAGGATCTGACTATAAGAAGGTTCCCTCCATGGTAAAAACCATCGGGGTTGTATTTTTTGAGGTTGTAATATCCTCCCTAAGATTTCCTCACGGGCAGTTGTATTCATTAGCCTTTATAGCCGAAATATTCAACATGCATTGTGGGAATTCCTAAATGGAATAAACAACGCGTCCGCACATGAAGGTTTTTTTCACTAGCTGTCCCGTTAAGAAAATAATTTGTTGGCAAGGTTCAGTAATGGGTCTGTGAGCAGCTGTGAATCAGAGGTCAATGTAAAAGACGGTGTTAAATAAGAATAATGCAGCGTTCACGTTACGGGAACGAGTGCCTGAGTGACTTAATGGTTCGAGGCGAGACCTTGAATCCATCTTTGAGATGTTTAAAGCCATCCAGGTGACAGACTTACAGTCAGCATCTTCTCTGTGAGCACCCGGGGTCCTTGATGTATATTATGACCGACTGTCTCAGATGCTCTGTAGGATAATAAGGAACATCTACTGGGCAATAGGGATGGTCTCACTGAAAACAGATCCGGTAGGGACAGCAGCTTCTATTTGAATCAGGGCTGGCTAAACAATGTTATAATGTAGCCTAGTGCATTAGTTAATTATATCCTCGAAAAATTGAGATATTATAGAATCATTATCACCCACAACATGATTGATTTTAGGAAAGGTCAGTTACTTTCCACCACTAGGGGAGCTCTATCTCCCAAAGTGTTCGGGCCATATTTTCTCAACCTTTGGTCTGATTTAGTCCAGCTTTGGTGCACATGCATCGAGTCGAGGTGATCTATCTTATACTTAACATATCTTACTCCAACAGTTAATATTTTACACACTTGGAAATAGTCTAATACGGAAACGCTGATTTCAGGACATAACCTACTAACTGTTGGTCTGATTTGGTCAACATTTACCTCATTTGAACCTACTCAAGGAAATCTAACTTGTTATTAATCATATTTTACCGTAATAGTTAGTTTTTATCTCTCTAAGGAAGCATTTTTGCAACAATAAAAAAAAAGAAACAGTCGCTGAAAGTCTTTTGACCAATTTCCCAACCATAAGTCTGATTATGTCATTTCTAGAGGTGGACCGATTGAAATTTTCTCGGTTGATCATGATCATCAAATTTTTATAAAGTTTGACCGGCCAATTACCAATTTTGGCCGATTCTGATTTTCTTTCTTTAAAGTTTTATGATCATAATGAGTAGTGGGTTTTTCTTATTTTGAAGGATTACAGTGGGAGTATTGCTGTTCGGCATTGTGTATGTATTTCGACCTGTTGAAATAAACATACACTCCGTTCTCCTTGCGATGCGTTTCTTAAACCAATTGTATGACATTTTGAAGTGAAAATGTGTTGGTCGATCGGTTCACCTCTAGTAGTTTCACTATAACAGTTCCGATTTTACTCATTTAGGGGAGGCCTTTTATGGAAAACACAGTTTCTCGTCCATAACCTCCCAACCATAAGTTCAATTTTGTCTAAATTCAGCTCATATGAATTGACAAAAGGAAATCTGTCTTGTTTTATTATTGAGCTCACATCTTCATCATTGAGTCACTTTGGGATCTTATCTTCTATGATATTGCTACCTTCATATAAATAGTAAGGTTGAGCCAATATGGACTGTTTAGGATCACTAATGAGTCAAATTTAAGTTCAATCAAGGGGATTGATTGTACAACACAGGGGATTGGGGGCTTTTCTGGGATAAACCTAGTCAGACCATTTTTTCTTCATGTTCATAATTTGATATAATCTGTGAACAAATTGTTCTACGCTTATAGCAAATAAAAAATATTGACATTTAATGTTTAAAAACATGTATTTGTCAAGTGGTTAACTCATAAACCAACAATCATTTCATATTTGGGCGTTTTTTAATTCTTTTGCACAGCGAACATTAATAAATCCAATTCATTTCTATCAATTAATCAGAATGTATGTAATTTAGTTATTTAGTTAAATCAATGCTTTTGCCCGGCAGCCATAATTTCGATGACTCTATAAACTCTATTTATCCACTATTTTGCTTGTATAGAATTCTCACTGGTCAAAGACAGTAATGGGCTTTAATGCTGAGAGAAAATGCTAAATTTAATAATATTGTGTTTTTAGAAGCAATGAATAGTAAGTTATGTGAGTATTTTACACTAAAAAAAAGTATATTTGTCTAATTTCTAGTCAAAATATCTCTGCACTTGATAAAAGACACAATCATTTAATAAGTAGCGTTTAATTGATATATAGAGACTTATTTTCAAACAATGCATATTATGTGTCTTAGAGATATCTTGAAATCTGAAATGCTCAATATGAGTTTTTCCAAATTTCCAACTAACTTAAAAAACATGTTTAATCTTAAAATGCTAAAATAAATGCAAAAATATCAGTTAAAAAGGCTATAAAAAAAAAGGTTTGAATATTAATTGTTAATATTATTTCAAGTAAGCAATGGTCTTGAACAGGAAATAGTGTTGCTATTGTACAATTTAGAATAAGATAAATGCAGCTGAAATGGAGACCTTTATATTTATGCTATAAAAATGTTACTTTTGAGGGTTAAAAAAACACTTATTTTCAGCATTACTGGCTTATTCTGAGACACAACGCTTCCTAATATTAGTCAAATATAGTTCAAAATGAGATTTTCCTTCTAATTTCAAGATCTCCCTTATCGGAACCTCATATCGTATTTCAAGTAACTTCTATCGTGATCTATCGTTCTTATTACAAGCATAAAACACCTTGTTTTGGGTTTTGACATGTTTTTGAAAGGGGATTTTTATCCCAGTGTCTTGTTCACCTTAATCAAAGGATTACTGCTTGAATCCAGATCAATATAGGCTGAAAGATCTTTTCAAGACTAATACACTCTTTCGAAAAGAGTTTATTCTTCCAGTGCAAAACATGTTCAACACGATTATTTTTCTTTTTACAAGGAAATTATCGACTTTTTCCCAGAAACAATGTTTTTCTATCAATTTCCTGAAATGTTGCTTTTATATCTTACATGCATACAAAAATAGAATTTTTTCCAAGGCTTCACGAAGTAATCAGAAAAGTATTTCATGATAAAAAAAAACATCGTGTCTGGTTGTTGAAGTGTACTTGAGCAGATCTCCTGCTATGCTCCCGTTGGCCCGTCCATTAGTGTAGGAATGATTGGTAGCCTCTGCATGAATATGTGTGAAAGGGTGAACTCCAGTGCCTCGAGTGTAAAGCCGTTTGAGTGTTCAGGCAGACTAGAAAGACTGAAAAGATGAATCCAGTCCATTTATCCCTGAAGTGACGATAATTCTGAATAAATGTGACTCATCAGGGTCATGTGACCACCATTATCTACGCTCAGTTCATCATTACTGCTTCTCCAGTCCTCTCTCCTCCACAGATGGGGACATTTGGTTGACTTGTTTCCACTTTGACACAAGGTGGCTTTTCATGGCACACTTTTCTCCTTTCCGAAATAAACCTTTCCCAATTGCGTTGTCGGTCGCCTGTTTATAGGACTTATAGGATCTTTTCCGACCCGGTGTTTACCTGCAACGACTCGCCTAATCGGAAACGCTTTCAGACATGCGCATATGATCCACATTCCCGTTAATAAGGTTCGGTGAGCATGGTGCAACAAACGCCCAGGTGAAGAATATTACAAAGAGGGTGTGCGTGGAAGTGACTTTTTCGCCCGTCTAACCGTCCAAATATGTTCAAAGTTTTAATGAATAAATCACTCTCCGATGCAGACTGGTACTGTTTTGAAGTCGTTGCGGTGCTGAAAAAACTCGCCGGAGCATCACGACGTTGGACATGCGCAGATACAACCCAAACAGAAAACTTTCAGATGCACCAACTGGCTATCGGAAAGGATTGAGACTATCTCCTTGCAAAGGAATGAAATGTAATTCGGAAAGGTTCTTTCCATTCGGAAAAAGGTGTTTTCATGCAGCATCTTCTCCGATTAGACGTCTTTTCCGAGTCTAATCGGAATTAGGCTGTCCATGTAAGCCCACCTACAGATCCTGATTTCTGGTATGGACCAGATGAAAACGAGGGAGGGCGGGGCGAGGTAGTTGCGGCGGGGTTGACTGTCAGACATTGTAGCATAAATCGCTGTTCCCCTGTGAAGACTCCTGTGAGTCAGACCCTGCTTCGGTGAGCTTTACTCTGAGGTTTTGCTTTGGGGCCTCGCACTCCCTCTGTCTTCACTTGTCACTTTCTATTTCCGTTATTTTGTTCCTCTTCTTTTTTTTCCGCTCCCTCCTACTGTCTGCTCTACTCTGGCGCTGCTTATTTTCTGGGACTAGTGTAGTCAAATCGCCCCCTGTCCTTAATTCTTTTCTTATTTCCCCTTATATCCCCCCCCACCTCATTTACCGCCTGGCAGTGGAAATCAATAAAGCGCCTTTGCAAGACCTCAGCCATTTAATTTGACATTTGATCCAGTCCTGGGTTATTTATGTGGAGGAGATACAAATGAATTCTTTCTCTTCCCCCTCTCACTCTTTGCTCTGGAGGTAAAACCATCTGGTGGATGTGGGCTTAGTTAAGCCTCCTTAATACGGCGTGTAGAAAATGCCCACAGGATACCCATTTACAACGATTGGTGACACTACTGATTTAAGCGGTCTAGATCCCCACTTCAGGTTGCATGACTAATATCGTGCATGACTGGTCACATGCGTCTGCAGAGCAGAGCAATTGGCAATTTAGATGAGGCCTCGTGCAGTCGCACTGTCTCCGTTGGTGAAATTAAGTCACCGCCTCATTTTATAATCAGGATGACTCAACCGGGGTTACGACGGTGTCAGGCTGCGTTTGCCTGTGACGTTTCATTTTGCAAGCGACAAACAGATGAGGTCAATTAAGATAGAAAATAGAGAATACACCGGTTCTACTCCTCACCTTTGCCTCCTTTTTCCCCCTCACAACATAATGTATAGACTCACAACACAATAATGGTATGCTCCCACCATGAACTCAGCGCCTTCACTCTTCATGGGAAACTGTGGCCTCGCGTTAGCCGCATTGAATGTTTCTCCTAAAGCCATTGTTTTAAGATCAGGAGTTATGGACATTCTGCAGAGGAGGTGCTTAGATGCTCTTCTCAAATAAAAGCACGCTGTTATTAAAAATAATAAATAACAATAATACTGGTCAAACACTGGCGTGTTCAGTGTGTGTGGAGTTTATGTGTTTGGAAGGTGCTGGATTGGAAAAAAAAAACGAGTTTTTCAATAGAGTGGACTAGAGTGGAGTATTAGGGTCACATTGACAAAAAAAATAAATAAATATAATGTAGATAATTCAATTGAATTCTTTAGATCAAGGAAAATAATTAAATTATTTTTACAAGAAAAAGGCCAAATTTGACAAAAGGAAAGTTGTGATTTTACGAGGAAAAAGACGTGATTTACAAAACAAGGTCGCAATTTTATAGGAAAAGGGTCGGCATTTTAAGAGAATATAGTCATGATTTTACAAGAAAAAAGCTTCGATTTTGTGAGAATAAAGTTGTGATTGATAAGAGATAAGGGATTTTTTTTTTGTCTTCCTTTTAAGACTAAAATGAAGAACGTGCGCGGATCATCTTGTCAATATATATTTCAACAATAATATCAATCAATAATCAATGACTATAGAATCTTCTGCCACATAATCACATGATCATGAGTATCCGAACTTTAAAAACATTGTTTAAAGGACCGATTGTGTTTTTTCTGAAGAAAAGAACTGGACAGACTTGGAGGTAATTTTCCCTTCTGTGGAGCAGGAGATGCTTCAAAAACAGATTTAGTCATTAAATAATGTGGATGGAAGCTTAAATACTATAAACAGTGATCCTAAAGTAATCTGACTAATAAAACTAAAAAGTTAAATGTTTTGTTGTGTCCCCATTACTCCTTTCATGACTTTGATGACCGAGCAGGGGCATCGTTACTGACAAAATATCAGAGATATTACATTATAGAACGAAGGAGTTTCAGGGCCAGGCGTGAGAAGAAAAAAACATGAGAGGGGGAAGATTTTTTCATATTTAATTTCAACGAAAAAAAGTCGAAATGTCGAGAATAGTTTTGAGAGGGGCATTTTCTTCAAGAGAAACCATGAACGCACCATGAATGTTTAAGATTTAGATTGAAGCAGACATTGTTGCTTCATTTCCGGTTTCTTCCCAGTATAAAAGATCAAAGTGACACGAGTAATAAAGTCAAAACCTTCTCCAGATTTAGGAAAGATGAACCTCTAAAACTCCAACGACCTCTCTGAGTATCTTTCAAACACTCTGTACCCGCTTGTCTTCTGTGCCTTCCACTTCAGCGTTTCTGTTCAGCCCACCGAGCCCCCAGCTCCACACCCAAATGAGAATCAAGAGGAACAAAGACATCAATAATGGACACCGTATCAAGAGAGTTCCTCGCCACATTGGGATGACACTTCTCCAAACGGCTTAATATTTTATTTGTTTATTTAATTATTTGTAAATGTTGCGAAATACTTAACGTCAACCAAAATTTTCCAATCTGGAGGATATATGAAAAACTAACGCAAAATATTCATGCTGTAGGGAAAATGAAAATAAAGTATATGAGCCTTTAAGTATAAATACCTGAAATCTCGTCTGAAGTTCCATCCCACCTCTGAAAGTTTGTTACCTTTAATTACTTTTCATTAATTCAGTTGACATTACATAAAATTCTTAAGACAGCCCCTGCGCGTGAGGCGTCTCGCGGAGGGAAGCGTCCTCGCTGGCCTCAGTGAAGAATACTTTTGGGATTAGGAGGCGAAGGTATTCTAAAATGTTTGCTAATTGAGCAAATTATCTCGTGATTTACACTTTCATTAGGCGCTAGCAGGAAATGTTGTTCAGGCAGAAACAACCATGTGAGAGGATAAAGGCTTGTGGGAATTTAATGAGCTCATTAAAAGATACTAAATGTTTGTGATTGACAGGCTGCAGGATGGAGGAAACACGTCCTGCTCCATTAGACACCAATATCCTCCTAGACTCTATTTTTCTTTTAACCAAACACAAGTAGACTTTGGATATTCCACGTTTTTTTTACCTTTTTACCGCCATTACCTTTGTCAACCTTCATGCCGGGGGAAAAGCAACAAACAAACAAAAAAAAGAACATTTCCGGAGCTTCGGGCCCAAACAGCGCTGCAGCATCCTGCAACTCCGCCGCAGAATTATAAAACGTGCTGCAAAACAAACAGAATTACCGCATTCAGCTGGAGCCGGGAGGAAAAAAGACACAAGATCTCAAAATGATTTCAATACGCTGTATTTATTATTCACAGCATTTTTTATTTAAAAAAAAAAAAAAAAAAAAGCTGAAATCCTCAGTATGGCTTCAAAGCTAAAAGCATTAGCCTGTGTGAGAGGGGGGCTTCTGGAGAGTGGGATTACACCACAGGAGCCCAACCCTTTCATCTTTGTTTTCCATTGTTTTGGATTGTTTTGTTGGTTTTTTTTTAGTCTTTGAGCCTTCCTCCCAGTCTTCCTTATTTGTGTATGAGAATGCCGCGGCGCTGTATCTCATTGAAAAACTCCCAACAAAAACTGCTAAAGAATTGCTTTTTCAAATAAGAAACTTTCCATTTGCATGGAGGTAAATGGATCCGATTCGATTAATTAGTTTGGAAAATATTCTAATGAGACTCTGAACTCAGCGGCTATTTTTACACTTCATTTTGTAATATTTTGATTGTTTAGTTAATCAAAAGAGAACTGAATATATTACTAAACACAGAATAATAAAAATGATAAAAATTCAATTTATAGAAGTTCAATTAGAATAAAATAAATAAGCACAATAAGATAATACATTTTATTGTTTGAAGTATCAAACAATCAAATTAAATGAAACATTAATAAAATATAAATGTAGAAAACCAAATCTAAATCCATAAATAATGATTTTTTTCTGGCTTGTAACAAGAAACAAATTTGCCAACAGAACATGTGAAACAAGTGAAAGTTTGCTCAGTAAGATTTCTTAAAATAAGACCTGATATTTAGATAAAGGACGTTCTGATTCTGATTAGCTGCTAAATCAACATTTTTTTTAGCTATTTTATTAATATGAGGAGGTTTTATGTCTCAGAATCAGCCAGAAAGACTTCAAATTTAGTTTTTCCCCTCTTGTTTTTGCAAGATTCCATGTTCTTAGTTTTGTTTTTATTGTAATACGTGCAGTTTCTGCATGTTTTTTCTGTATTTGTTTATTTCATCCCATCTGTTTGACAACCTCCTAGATTTCCCCAGTGGGGATTTTGAAAGTTTAGTTATTTATGAGTTTTATTTATATTTAAGCACTTAATGTTGATATTTCTCTTTAATTGAGATATTTTCAAGATTCTGTTAACAAGATGTTCAACTTCCTAAATTAAGTCTCTATATCTCTGTGAAGTGTCACTTGTTCGAAATTGTGTCTTAAATCAAGTGCTGTAAGATATTTTCACTGGAAATTAGACAAATACTCGAAAACTTTGGAGTTTTTGCACTATTAAAATTCTTTTACCATCAAGTGAAGTTGCAGCCAGACATCCATCCATCCGTTTTCCTCCACTCATCCAGAGTCAGGTTCCAGCAGCAGACTAATTATGCTATTCCAGACATCCCTCTCCCCTGCAACACCTTTAAGCTCCTCCTGAGGGATCTTGAGGCGTCCGTCCCCTTGAGGCTAGAAGAGTTATACAATCCCTCCAGCCAGTTCTGAGGTCTCCTCCCAGCCGGCCGGGCCTCGAAAGAGCGGCGCCCAGGGGGCGTCCCAACCAGATACCAGAACCACCTCATCTGCTGCCGTTTGACACGAGGGAGCAGCGGCTCAATTCTGAGCTCCTCCTCACCATATCTCTGAGGCTGCGCCTACAGAGGATGCTCATTTCCTCTTCTTTTATCCATTCTTCCCTCATCCCCAGGCACAAATCTCCAGTAAATTTGGTGAAAGCGATCAAAAACTGCCTGAACGTGGTGGAATGGATACATTTTTAATGAAGGCTCCTGTGGTGGATATTTAATTTCATGTAGGGGGTAATCACTACTTCTGTTGTACAAAAGCAGCAATAAAGGATTGTCTGTGTTCCATTTCATAAATTCAACACTACAGTTTCACCTCAACAACCTTCTCTGTGTCTTCGTCCTGACTGACGAGGATTAACAAGCCGAAAGTCATTTCTGAAGTCATTTCTTTTATTCAGTCTCATCCTTCCACCATCTTCCTCCTTCTGATCTGCACCTCAGCTGACATGTCCTTTTGAGGTGGGGTTCATTCTGGATATGGTTCAGTAAATATACACTGATCTGCCATAACATTATAACCACTGACGGGTAAAGTCAGAATGTCATGATTATCTTGTCACCATGGCACCTGTCAGTGAATGGGACGTGTTTGGCAGCAGGCGAACATTTTGTCCTGAAATTGATGTGTTCGAAGCAAGAAATGCGGTCTAACATAAGTGCAGTAATAGTACATTTTTGTAGGGGAGTAACTTTGACATGTCCTAAATTGGGATGGCTTGACGAGTAAATCAGCTCATCTCCAGAACTGCAGGTTTTATTGTTCCAGGTCAGCAGTGTTTAGAACCTAACAAAGAGGAAGGACAACTGGTCTCTGATGTGAGAAGTGTTCATATATTTGTAAATCTGACTCGGAGAGGGACAGTGCCTCACCTTCCAGGAACCTTCACCGCACGTCACTGCACTAAAAGGTCTATGTGGTTATAGAATTTGAAAAGGATCCATGAAATAGTATTTGAGCTATCGCTCCTACACCAAAGGAGCTGCGGCGGACTCGGCGGGGATGATGATTACATAAAATTCCCGCCTTTTCCTTGTGTTCATAGAAAGGTGCTATATATGTCCATTATTATTTTTATTTATGTTATTATTATTATTATTATTATTATTATTATTATATAATTAAGTCTGTAATAACGTACTGTTATGGTGTAATACCCAAAAAGGTCTGTAGGGGGCAGGACATCTGTTGTGTGCTCTTGTTGGTCAGATTATTTATCAGGTTAACATCAAATATTACATTTAAGAGTGTCCGAGTGGGTTTAAGATGGCTTTTAGGCAGATTAAGGAGGTTATTTATGTTAAAAAGAATTACATTTAAAAAAATGAATGTTTATATATATATATATAATATATTCATATTTGGTATTGTATTCTCATGAAAGGAAATTCAAATAGTTGCTCTATTCCAAGTGTGGAATAAAAAGAAAAGCTTTAGTTTATTAGTAGGCGGAGTCAACAGAGCTACAGCCTGTCTTTTATTTCATATATGCACCAGAACTGTTTTCGTGGTCGTACTCAAGGTTCATTCATGTGTATTGGGAGCAAAGGTTAGCCTTCGTTGTCGGATCCCCCAGAAGAACTACTCGTTCTCAAATGACTAAAAAAATAAATAAAGCTGGTTCTGATAGGTAATTTGGATTGAATGGCAGACATTAATAAGGAGACTTACCATATTTTAAAATGATGACAAACAACTATTAATTTGCTCTCTTTTGCACCTAGAGGCAATTTAGAGCAACTAATTAAGTGTGAGAGGAGACCAGAAAACGTGGAAGAAACCCAAGCAGAGGGGGTCGGGGGACATGCATCGGTTCCTCCAGATGAAAGTAGGATTTTAACCATCTTGCTGTGAGGTGCGGTGCCAGCCACTATATTAGCCTGTCGTCATCGATACAAAACTTGCTAGTGATGTGAAATTTGTGCGTGGAGTTTGTGTTCAGGAGCAGATCCAGTGCTTCTTTGTGTCGAGCCAGAAGGTAGATTGAGCATCTGGTGAGGAGGCCTCAGGGTTCATTCATCTGGAGCTTTTCCAGGGACATCCAAATGGGAGGAGAACCCAGCGGGTGGACTCAGATCTCTCTGGAGGGACTACATAACCAATCTGGCCTGGAAACGCCTTGGAAAATACCTCTGGATATCAGAGAATGAACTGGTGAGCTTTGCCGGGGAGGGGGACATCCGCAATATCCTGTTTGGCCTGCTGCCACCGTGGCCTAACCCTGGATGAGCACAAGGAAATGGAAAGATGACGGTTTCAGGATGTTGTAGAATTTAATCTTGGAAATCCAAGATAATTTGACCAAACCATAATTGGGAAAAAAGGGTTGTTATGATGGAATCATCGTCGCCGTGGCGTCCACATCCGTTTGTCCAATGAAGTACAAATTTGGTGCAGATGAACTGACTCGAGGGGCTCCATCTTGCTTGTATCATATTTTAACCATATTGCAATGTTCCTATTTTAATCCTTTTTCTTTTGAACTAACGATACTGTGGAAATAACCTCACATTTAATTTGAGGGGTTCAATCAGGGGGATGGCTTTTACAACGAAGGGGACTGGGACTGTTGGGGACGACAGCGTAGGACTAGTTTGTGTTTATGACATTAACTCCAGTGTATGGGATGCAAATGTTTACTAGATAGAACAATAACACACGTTTCTTTGACGACTTCCTCGTGCTTTGAAATCTGTGATTGGTTTCACGGGCCTGATGTTTGAGGACCACATCCTAATCTGATGAAGAGAACCCTTCTATGCAGAACAACTACCTGGCCTTATTAACATCACGTTAGATGGATGGAAAATGCTCACCCTGGTGTGCTACTGTAGCTGCGTGATAGAAAACTATCACTTTATCATTAAATGGTCTCATTTTGAAGAACCAGCTTAAAGTGAGTAAGTGAGTGCCGGTATGAAACAAGCTTGAAGGAAACATCCGGTACCGTAGAGAAGTTTTAGAGATGTTTGCCAGCTGGCAGCCAGAGGAAAGATCCTGCTGCCCAGACATGAAAGGGAACCTCCTGCAAAAATCCCACGACCAGTTAAGTACAGTCATTCCGAGGCGGTTTGAACAGGATTCCTGACCGGAATAGTCCACCATTAATGACAGGCCTTGTGAATTTTTCATCTGATGGCGCTCTCTGAGAATAGTTCTCTCCTAGTTCTTATTCTTCCTGTTTCCCAAAGTTGATTGTTGTCTGCATGAACACTGTGTTATTGTATTTGGTTAATCCCAGCAGGAGTTTATGGTGCAGAAAAGTCAGATTTCACCACTCAAACAGCAGACTTGCCTACATGATGTCTCCAATGATCACAATAAGAATCTGAACAAGAATCTCTCATCACCTACAAATCCCTCCATCCCCTTGCCCCCCATTACTTCACCGACCTTCTCCACCCCTACTTTCCTTGTCTGAGGCTCAGCTCCTCCGACCCTGGTACTCTGTACCCCCTGAAATCAGGAATTCTGCAACCCTGGACATTTTCTAAAAACTCCTAAAAACAACACCTGATCTCAAAGGCCTACGATCTCAATGTCCCCTCCACGCATCCCTCCTTTTAATGTTTATTTATTAGAACGTTTTGAGCGTCCTTGGGTTCATAGAAAGTCCAATTTATTATGGTTATTATAATTGGAATAATAAACAACTACGCCGTAGGCCAAACAATTAGGCCAGCAAGGGCATGTCCCTGAAAACCCCGCCAATCCCCTGTGTTTGAGCGAGGTTAAAAAGAAGGTTGAGATAAGACGATCCGAACGGACGAGGAGCGGAATATGGAGTTTGGAAATTTAACTTTGGGCGAGGGTACGTAGGGTTTTGTAAGTGATTAGCAGGAGCTTATAGTTTATTCTAAATTTAACAGGGAGCCAATGGGGGGATGCAAGAACAGGCGAGATACGGGACTGACAGCTGGTTTTAGATAATAATGTAGCTGCTGCAATCAATCCAGTTCATCCTCACCCTAAGGTGTATGGGGGAATTCAATTTGAAAATGATGTACAAAATAGTTTTTGAGTTATCATGTTTCCATATTATCCCTGACATTTTTGGGATATAAAACCCGCAAACCGGTTCCAGGGTTCTGATCAGGCTCAGCGGGATATATGGAGATCTCGCAAGAGTTTGGTCAGGAAGACTATAAAAATCACCGCAGCTGATCTCTCCCCTCTCTCTTAGTTGTCATGCAGCCACATTCTCCCATTCCTCCTCAGCTGTTATCAGTTGGGCCTGTTTACTCCCTGATCAGCTACTCACTTGCACCCAATGGCCATCACCTCTCCTCTCTCCTCCATCAACCAATTACCAAGCTGCTCTCAGTCTTAAATATGGCTCTCTCCCCTCCTCAGCTCACTTGCTGCAAGTACGCACATCCTCCTCCTCCCCTCCTCCGCCTCATACAGTTCCTCGGATTCCTCATCCTCCCGGTCCCAGTCCCAGGGGAGTTCACCCCCACCAGTGTCCAGGCTCAGGGGGGGGTCTATATATTCTTCTTCCGCTCAGAACAGATTGCTCAGCGTGATCAGAACCCTCCCGCCGAGCCTGAGCGCCAAATACTTTATATTCATCACTGTGCACATTGTTAAATAAACTATCCATCCTTCAATTTTCTATTATTAAATAAACGCCTTTTACCAATGATTCCCTGGTCTTCCCTGATTGAAATATATATATAGATAGATAATCTTTGAAAATAAAATAAAATAAACTCAGCTGAGTCAGCAGCACAAACAAAAGTCTGCTCAGTCCATTTAAGGCTGAAAACGCAGGATGTGTTCAGAATTGTGTTTTTCCAATTTACTCAGAGACGGAAATGGGATTGCTTTCTCTGAAACCTGTTCTGAAAAGCTTGCATTTTCAGACCCCAGAAGCGCCATTGTTGTTTCAACAAAAGGCCAGACTGTAACAAAAGTCACTTTAAAAACTTTGTCATCTAATCAGCCCCTCAGTAGAACCCAAACCTCCACCAACGCCAAACAGTCCAGAATTCCATGGTTCATTTTTTGCCCCAGCTCTTCTAGCTGTTCCATGAAAAGTTCCATGGAAATCTTTTCAGTTGTTTTGTGTATTTCATAAAATACTGGGAAAAGTTCTTACCTGTCAAATGCCGAATCTTCATTAAAATACTTCAAGTATTTTTTTTTCTGTAATCCTTTTTAAGGAAAGTTAACTTTTTTTTGTTGCAGATTTCAGTAACGGTGTAATTCAAAGTGCCTCCCACAGAAAGAAATCAAGAACATATGCAAAAAAGCATCCAGACATTATTAAAACAGTCATGAAAACATTTAGTAAGATGAAAAAATGAAAAACAAGTTAAGAAATAAAAGCGAGAATAGAAAAAAAACAGCCGCGCTGCCAAAATTCAGAATTTTTCTAAAAAATGCTGTGTAGAAAAGACAAGATTATTTTTAAAATTCAAAGATTTAATAAAAAGCAGAAGCAAATAAGAACGTTTTAAGCTTTTATTGGACAAATTGGAGACTAGGGGTCGGATTGATATCCTCCACAGAAGAAGAGTCAGTCATATTGTAGTTATGCAAATGGATGTAAATTATATCATGTTACCAACTTAGCAGACACGTATTTAACAGGGTTTGATGAAAGGGAACCTCCAACCGAATGAACCGAAGCATTAAGTTCAGCTTCGTTAAATCAAATCCCAGTGACTTTTGGAGGGTCTAATCACAGATACTCCTGATAACAAATTGGAATTTTGATGATAGCCACTTATCATGCAGATGTTACACAGTGCAGCGTTCATCTGAGTGGATCCAATCGTATATTAATTCACCGAAGTCCCAAGTTCCTCTTCGATGGTTCACCACTTTTGTTGAGCGCAGACATTACAACGGAGCCGGAAGTCGTGTTTCTGCAGTAGAAACACAAAGAATTTTAGAATCGAGTTCAGACGACGGCGGCAAAGAAAGGCAATTAACACGGAAAGGAAGAAAAAAGGAAACACAAACGAAATACGATCCAACAGGCAAACTAAATATGTTTAAAATGTTCAGGAAAGAAACAATCAGAAAACATGAAGAAAGACTGCAGTTAATAGTAACTTTATTTATATAGCACCTTTAAAAACAGGGTTTACAAAGTATTGTGACGACAGAGCGAAGGCCGCCAAATACAATATAGAGGCAGAAGCACAAAGAACAAAGAGCATTGGAGGTTGAGAATAAAAAACAGAAGGTAAAAGCAACCAGAAAAATTAAAGAATCATTAAAGATGATGAAATTTCCATAAAGTAAGAAAGAAAAGAAAATGAATTAAAAAGGAAAATAAAATTACAAAAAGGAAAAGAGGGCAACATCACAAATCAGTAGAAATGAGTTTTAAAAAGGGACTTAAAAGAAGTTACTGGTTCCACGAGTCTCATCTCCTCAGGCTGGTCGTTCCGAAGTCGTGGTGTCCTGATGACAAAGAGAGGGTCACCGTTAGATGTGACCCTCGCTTCAGAAGGGGCCCCTCCTGAGGAGCCACACTGCACGATCTCAAAATCTTACCAAGAGCATTCGTCTAATTTCTAGTCAATATATCTTATTGGACTTTTGATTTAAGACACAATCACTGCAGCAAGCAACAATTCACTGAGATATACTTGTTTTTAGGCAGTTGAACTTTTTCTGCTAACTTTTAATCTTAAAATGCTTAAATATTATTCTCTGACCTTGTTTCAAAGTCGCAATGGTCTTAAATCCAGAACAGTTTTATTTAATACATATGAACTGTCTACATCCCCATAGGGGACATTAATGAGGTGGTTAAGCAGATAGGATAAAAAAACAAAAACAAGAAAAAACGTGCAAAAATGCACATATCACAATAAAAACCACACACACACACACACAAAAAAAGATATGTCATAATCTTGCAGAAAAAGAGGGAAATAAACTACATTTTAAGTATTACTGGCTGAGATATCTTACCAAGCCAAAATTATTAATATATTTTTTTTTTTTTCAGTGTAATGCTGGAGCATTTATTTTATGTAATCAGGCGCCTGACCCAGAAGTGTCTCAAAAGTAGAGACAGCCCAGCTGTTGCGTTCTGAACTAGTTGGAGGGACTTTAGTTTGACGCCAGACAGGAGAGAGTTTCAGTCACCTAATCTGAAGAAAGTGAAGACACAAATAACTTTTTCCAGGTCTGAACGTGAGGGCATGGATTCCTTTCTACAGATGGCTCTAAAATGAAGGAAGCATGACTGGGTGACTTTTTTCGATGTGTGGTTCCAAACTGGGATCTGACTCAAAGGTTACCCCGAGGTTTCTGGCGGTGGACATTTGAGTGGGGAAGATGGCGCCAGTGTGCGTGTCCCGCCGTCCTTCGCTGTCAGTTTTGTTTGTATCACTATTGTTTCTCACTCTTGCCACAAGAAGTGTCGACTCTCTACTGGCTTATGATCGCTTCACTTTGCTAAATAATCGACTTTGTGTGGACACTTTTGTAAAGTATGATCCAAATGAGCAGACATCTCTTCCCCCACTGTTGTTGGGAATACCGGCTCACCTTTTCTGCACTGAGGTTGCTCCAACCCGGAGGTGCCTTCACGGGCGCCGGGGAAAACGCAGCAGCCGGCTGGTTAAATTGAAAGCCTCTTTGCCCTGATCTCCTGGTGCAGTTCAAGTTCCTCCAGTTTGTATCCATTTAGAATATGGATCGGCAATTGCTGGATTTTTCCCTGGCAGTCCACACATCTTGTCGGCACCTGGCTGATGTCTGTTGCTGGTCCGGATGAGGAGATCAAGCTTCTCCACACCTGTTCGCCTCGTCTCCGCCGAGGAAGAATAAATCACAGAAGCTTGGCTTGAATTATGTCAAAATATGACCGAGTTAAAGTGTCAGGGATTTTAACGTCTTGCTGTCCTGTCTGTTACTGACCCCACACAAGAACTGGTTTTAACGTGTGGTCTACCTTTTGTTTATGTCGACGTTTGTGATGCTGTCTTCTCTGATCACATGACTGTTTTATTTGAGGTCACTCTACCCTGTCATTACGTTAAACCGTGCAGATCCGGTGCGCCGTGGCCGTTTGGTTAAACCTCAGTTCTCCGCTGCTTTTAAAGATGCCATTCAATCTGATACCGATCCTTGCTCTAACACTGAGGATTTAACTACGTCATTTCTCTCTGCTTGTGAAAACCTTCTGGACCCGGTCGCCACACGTACAAACAGGCATCCCAAACCAGAATCTGAGCCCAGACTGAAGGACACGACTCGTGCTGGGAGACGTGAGTCACGGAGAGGAAGGATGAGCAGCTGGTGTCTTATGAACAGATGCAAGGAAGCTGGAGAAAATATATATACAAATATATACAAATATCTACAAAGACGAAAACAATTCTCTGATATTATTTCAAATTCTTATTTTCACAAACCTTGTCTTCTTTTTAAGTCAATCGATTCTATCCTAGCCCCCCAGCCTGTCTGGAGGCGTCCACTGAGATTTGGGACCGCCTGCTTTAAAAATGCGGCGGTACAACCATTAATTAATAAAGCCAGCTTGGACAGCTCCATTCTTTCAAACTTTATGCAGATCACTAAATTCCCGGCCACGTCAAAAGTTCTTGAAAAGGCTTTACTCTTACAATTACAGTCTTTTTTAAAACATAGATGGCATTCTCGAGGTCTTCCAGTCGGATTTTAAGGCCCCGCACGGCAAAGAATCTGCACTGCAGAGTTTTTAATATACGTTTATTAACCACAGTCTCTGGTGATTTTGCAGTTTTAATGCTTTTAGATTTAACGGCTACTTTTGACACAGTGGACCACAGCATTCTCATCTCTCGCCTCGAGCACTGTGTGGGTGTCAGAGGCCAATCTTACGGTGGTTCAGATCTTACCTGTCAGGTAGAACTTTTCAGTTAGCCTCAGTGACTGAGTTTCATCCATTGCCACTCTTCCTTATTGAGTCCCCAGATGTTCCATTCTTGGACCTTTCCTTTTTTCTTTTCATCTGCTCCCCTTAGGGTTGATTTTCAGGAAATATGGCATCTCCTACTATTTCTACACAGATGACTCACAAATTTACCTGCCACTGAAAAGATATAATGCCAGTTCTTTTAATTCATTGATGGAGTTTCCAAAGGACATCAAAGCCTGGATGGCCCTTAGCTTTTTACATTTTATTGACAGGAAACCGAGGTCCTGGTGTTCGGACTTAGTGGGACCATAGATGCCTCCGCTATGGACCTGGGCTCCCTGCCGCCATTTTTAAAATCAACTGTTTCAAAGCTTGGCGTCAAAATGGACTGTGATTTTAAACTTGATAAACAGATTAACTTTGGGGTTAAACACGGTTTTCATCTGTTGAGGCTTTTATCTAAGGTGAACACTAAAGACGAGATAACAGGGTTCTCTGATAAACACCATCATCTCCCCCGAACTGATCAAACCCAGGCTAACATAACACACAGCGCTCTAACTGGATATTGGACTTTCTTTCAAAGCACTGCAGAGTTTGGTGAATCAGACACGGATTGTGCCGGACAGCTTTGATGGATGGCAGCGGAGAACAAAGGAGAGAATGCAGAATCGTAATAGACTCCTCTTACCTTAGCCACAGAGTCTTTACCCTGCTCCCATGTGGGTGGGGCTACAGGATGGCTGCTTGGAAATTATACAATCAACGATGGATTTTCACCACATTTTGAGTGTATGGTGACATTTTGATTGACAGAACTTCACTTGGTATGATAAAGTTGATCGAAACATGGCAGTTTGAAAAGTTTAAGGACCCGAGTGTTTCCAGAACTATCCTGTCAGCCGTTGCAAACTGAGCGTGAAATCAAAAGAACAAAACAAGGATGAAGCAGGGAGATGCTGACATGACACTTACGAGGAAAATACAAATCAAACTCGCCACAGATGCAGAGCCCGATGATTAAAGAAGCTGATTTCGATGAATTTCCTGATTTTGAAATTTGTGGTGCTATTAAACACACCTGATAGTTCAGAAATAAATAAGTACAAGCTAAATAATAATACAAACAATATTAAAAAAAAAAAGTTCATCTGCCCTGAATTTGAACTAAATTGGACCGACGGTCAGGAACTTATGTCCAAAAATCTGGGTTTTTCGTAAAAAAGCTCACCCTTGTGAGTAAAAGATGAACTATTAAAGTAAAATAACATGTATACAGTATAGATCTCCTTGTGTCGATTCATATGCATCAAATTTAGACAAAATCAGAACAATGCATGAGAATTTATGGCCAAAAAACTTTTAGTAATAAAGTTCCTGCTAGTGTCGGAAATATACAGCTGATCCCTCCCAAAATAAACCAAGGTCTTCCTCACACTGAGGTCTAAGTGGGTAGAAAGTTGAAATTGTACATGCAATATTTCTTGAGTTCTGTAAAGAAAGCTTTGTTTTAAATTTTTTTTTTGAAACTCCTCTTTGTGACTAAAAGATGAACTATAAGAGTAAAGCATGATATTTGCAAAATAGATCTCCTCAAGTCGATTCATATGCTCCACCTTTGGACTACATCATGATATGGAAGTTATGTCCTAAAAACAGTGTTTTTGCCAAACCTCCCCTACTGAATAATATATGAATTATTAAACAAAAACATTAAGTATAAGAGGTTAAACTCCCCGAGTTGATCCATATGCGCCAAATTTGAACTAATTCGGACCAATGGTTGAGAAATCATGGCTTAAAACATTCGAGTATAGGGCTCCCCTTAGTGTTGGAAAAGTACTGCCGAACTTTCCCTAAAATCAATCCAGTTCTTCCTTACACTAAGGTCTATTTTGGCAAAAAATCTGAAAATGTTCCATGGTATGGTTCTTGAGTTATTGGGTAAGCACGTAGGATCTGCAGCGGCAGTAGGGGCAGTAGCAACAGTAGCAACCGTAGCGACAGTAGCGGCAGTAGCCGCTGTACCCATAGTAGACGTAGTAGCCATAGTAGCCACAGTAGCGGCAGTAGCCGCAACGATTTCATAATATCTCCGAATTGTCGAGGATCTTAATATCATAATCAGCCACGATTTACAGAATACTTGGAAAATCCACAGGGGGCTAATTAGTGACAGCTGAAACTAAGTGGGGCATCACAAATGTGGGGGTAGGAGCCACAGACAGGAAGTGTCGGATCAGAAACCAAAAGCAACACACAACAGAGAGCTGATGAAGTGACTTGAAATTGTCAAAACAATTGTACAGAGTTCAGACCAGCTTAGAAATGGCAGTTTTGACTGGAAATTGAATAAACCAGTCCACTGAGAGGCAGGTACGTGAATCCTGTTGAGCTCAGACTCACACCTCAGTGCAGGTGTTTCCCTAACAGCGGTTAAACAACATTCTCAGTGACCCCTGATGTGAGCAAGAAAAATGGACTGCAGGCTTCCAATCTGTTCAGGAGTTATGGCAGAGATCCACTGCACAAACAAACCCACTCACAAAGTCACACTCACACACAACTGATTCATAAAGTCAGTCAGAACCGGAACATAATCCACTGGGAGCAGAGTGAAGGGAAGTCGCTCCGGTGTTTGAGACTCTCCGATCTAATTTGAACATGTTTTACATTTTACAGAAAGTCTCTGCTGTATGAAGGGATTCCCGGTATAAATACAAGCTGATATAACTCGAACAGTACATTAATAAAAACCTGAATGCGTAATCCTACAGTATGTCTATAATTGCGTAAGTTGTACCTCAGAGCATGTTATGGTCAAAAATGTTCCAATTGAAACTCATTAATGCTTCAATTCTTGATCCTACTGGCAGAAGGGAAAAATAATACATTTTACGAAGTTCGGGTTTCACTCTGGCATCATCCAGTATCTAATCAAAGCACTTGTGACCCAATAAAGTTCTGGGTGATCACTCTTAATGAATAACAGGAAGTTAAAAAAACAACCGGTAATGAAGAGCTGAGGAAGAGTCTTGAATAAAAGGTGAAACGCCTTCAACTTCAACAGGAAGTCCGATCTCTTCTGGTTCCGCCTTCAAGGAATACCCAGAAC
>VRLP01004191.1:0-52508 GCA_009660295.1 Lophius piscatorius
ATATACATATATACATATATATATATATATATATATATACATATATATATATATATATATACATATATATATATATATATACATATATACATATATATACATATATACATATATATATATATATATACATATACATATACATATATACATATATATATATACATATATACATATATATATATACATATATATATATATATATACATATATATATATACATATACATATACATATATATATACATATACATACATATATATATATACATATACATATATATATATATATATATATATATATATATACACACGTTTATCTATTATTTATAATTGTTTTGAATATATATATAATAAAAGTGTTATTATCTTTACAATAATTAATTGAATTTATCCTCATCATTATCCACCAAACATATAACAATGAAACAATAATAATCCATAATAATATGATTATTATTTTTATTGTTTGAGTGTACCACTCTTTCAACAATAAACAGCTAATGTGTTCTACAAAAAAAAGATACAATTTTAGGCAAATATAAATTGATATTTAACCGTAAATTCGAACTTATGACCCCCAGCTGCTGGGTTTGCTGCTGCCGTTCATCGGGCATGAGTGCAGAGTGAAGAAAAACATGTTCACAATCAAGACTGTGTCTGGGAAATAAGCTTCAATGAACCAAAGACTGACCAGAACGAGTTCAGGCGGACTCTCCTCCTCTCTTTAACGAGTGTTGTGATGAAATTGAGGTAAATTATGTAAATAATTGGACCTGATGAGTTTGATTTAAACATTCCCTGCAGGTGAAACTTCGCAGTTCCGTCTATCACGTGCTCTGTCTCGAGCGCACGGTCTCTGCCTCTCCCGCGCGCGCTCGCCCTCTCTCCCACTTTCTTTCGGCGCAGACGAGCGGCGAACTACGTGTCTAGGATGCGATTCAAATTTTATTGACGACCTCGCACAGCCCCCGGCTGATGGTGCCCCCCTCGAACATGATACCCTAAGCAAGCAAGTAGTGTGCGTAAGGGAAGGGGGCGGGCCCGGATGAGAGGGAATGATCTCTGTCACTTGTTATGAACATGATCAATGACCATTCATAGAAGAACATGACCCTTGGTGCTCCTGTCAACATATGGACACAAAAAGCTTGACTCCATATGTCAGAAACCAATCGGAAAGGAGCCACATTGTTTTGTGATCGCTGGTTCTGCTTTTCTTCTCTTCATTTGTCTTTAAATGAGTGAAAACTTCTGTTAAAATGGGTACAAGATATAAATTCGATTCCAAGCCGATCGAGTGTTCATTAATCCATCCCAGGAGGAAGATATGTTACAACACAGCTGACATCATCCAAACACTGTTTCCTACTGACATCTAGTGTCCATGCAAGGACAAACCTGTCCTTCCCCTCACTGTGAGAGTACACTATACACTTCTCTTTTCTCTGAGATATATTTTAAGAGTGTAAGAAATGTGACTAATGCAAATGATCAGAAATAAGCTCCCGCTTAAGATTTGTAGAAAAACGTGTTGTCGCTTTTGGGTGAGAGAGTAGTCTAGTGCATGGATATTTTTCTTTTTGCCCTGCATCATGGGACATTAACAGCACACCTTCACAGATCAGCCATAACATTAAAACTAATGACAGGTGAAATGAATGACATTGATTATCTCACTACTATGACTCTTGTTGATGTGTGGGATATATTGAGCAGCTAGTAAACATTTTGTCCAGAAATGGGAAAGTCTAAGGATCAGAAAAATTTTGACAAGCGACAAATTTTGACAAGCGACAAATTTTGACAAGCGACAAATTGTGACGGCTTGATGACTGCGTCGGACCATCTCCAAAACGGCGGGCCTAGTTGGAAGTTCCTAGTCTGCAGCTTTTTGTACCTACCAAACAGCAACAGGCTTGTCGCAGTATAATGTTTTGGCTGATGTGTATACATACGTATAATATTCAGATACATACATAGTTGTAAAATTCACCAGTGTGTTTTATTATTTTGGCTTATAATTTTTTTATTGTCCTTATTCTTTTCTGCCTCTTCTGATGACACCTGAATTTCCCCTTAAGGGATTAATAAAGATTGTCTTATCCTAATTTATCACTTTACATGTTAAAATGAAATCCCATGGTATCGGAGCATCAATAAAAAAAGATTTCTCTGAGATTTGATCAGAACAGGAGAAGTTGAGCGTGAAGCCTCGCAGATGTTTGCTCTCAGTACGACTGAAAAAAGCCTCTTAAATGACTGGAAAAGCATTCAAACTCATAAGCAGCATCAAACCGGCAACAATCTTAAGTTGTAACTAGAATCTTATTGTGAATGTCGGCTCACAGGGATTTAATAAAGACGTGTTATTGTTAATATTTTTAGTGACAACTGTGCATCCTGCAACAGAAGTGTCATTTTTTTTTCCATATAAGCACGTGTGTTTAGAAGCAACTGAGACACATCCATCATAAAAGGCTTTTATGCTGAAACCGAGTGTAGTTCAAAGACAAGACAAGATTAGAAGAAAACATCAGTTAAATGTCATTAGCATTTGACTTTTTAGAAATCACCATGCACAACTACAGCAACCACTAAACACACAAAACAGGCATTTACCTCATGACCTTATACCAATCATATGAAAGCAAAAAACAGTTAGAAGATGTCAGTAAGTGGCTGAAGGTGATCAGTAAATCAGACTACGGTGAATCTCTAGTCTATGTGAGTATAGAATAAAGAGCTGTGAGAAACTATTTGACTCCCTCTTCGTTTCAACTATTTTTCTGAGTATCTCTGTGTAACTGTGTTGGATCTCCAAACAAAATGGCGACCTGAGTAAACACATACATTATTTTCTTAAACGATAATAGTATTTACTGAACCAAAATGGTTATCTAATACAATTTTGGGCCTGTGGGAAAAATAATTTGCCCCTTTATAAATGGATCCAAAAATCTACAAATTGCATTAATAATTAGTTAATAACTGTTTATTACCAGGCCCGGTCAATCGCGTCATCGCTTAAATGGACCATTATCAGAGGGAGGAATTCGGTTGGTTGCTGCAAAGCTATTTCTAAATCCGCGGGACTCCACAGATCAACAATGAGAAACAATCTCTGGAGATGGAGAAGACTTGGAACAATAGTGATCCAAAAGTTAACAGGATTGGACTACCTTCCAAATCAGACCTCTCTCACGGTCACGGCTCCACCCTTCCAAAGACACTGGGCAAAAATGGCTATAATGGGAGAATTGCGAGAAAGTAACTGCTATTCCAGAAGAACTTCAAGGTTCATCTGAATTTAGTACCTGTTGACCCTCTGAGCTTTGGAAGAATATTCTATTGACTGATAAGTCAAAAGTGGAAGTGTTAGGTTCTTGTTTGGTCTGGTGTAAACCAAACACAGTCTTTGACAAAAGACGTTTTCAGTCAACATGGATGTGGCAGTGTGACGTTGACCAGGATGACTTGCCATAAACACAAAAAAAAATTATAAGGGAGAATGTCAGGTTATGAGTTTATTGAGGCTGAGGTTCAATTCCACTAGAAAATACCACTTTAAAATAAGACTATGCTTTTTAATTTATAAATGTTATATAATTAGGATATTAATTAGGTTGTAAACACCTTATAAACCACTAATAAAGCATTCTAAGCAACATGCAAATACATGCTTTAACAATAAATACAGGTTCACCATTTGATAAGCAACAGGTCACTGCCGCCTTTTCTATTTAATGATTTAAAGTGTGTGTTCCACAATTCCTAAATAAACTAGTTACGAAACCATTCATAAACCCTTTATACAGGTAGTCTTATTGTAAAGTGGTACAAGCTGGAATGGCTAAGTCAAAGCCCCGTTCATTCTCACAAACCCTCCAATGCGGCTGCAAAGACGAGTTTACCAGAATCTCACCAGTAAAGTCACAGACTGACCTCCAGCTATTGTAAATGTTCAGTTGCAGCTGTTGCTGCTAAAGGTGATGCAACTGGCTGTTCACGGGGGTAAACACGGAAGGTGTTTGATAACCCTTTTTGTCTATTTTAATCAAATTATCTTGGTCTCTATATTATCTCTATATCTAAAGCTTGTATTTTGTGTTTACTCAGGATGCTTTATCATGTTAAATATTGTTTGAAGATCCGATACAGGAAACCAGGAGGATGTCCAATATGTTTAACAGTACTGTGTGTAATCTTTTCCTTTCAAATAGACGGCAGATTTAAGCAAATAACACATGCAAAAATCAAACTGACACAGGTATACGTATATTTTGTTTAAAGAAGGTTACTTCATTTGGAATGAGGGTCTGAAGTGTAACTAACATGCATGAAGTCACATAATTGGACTTTAAATATGATCGGACAGATCTACATGCGGTGAATCGGGTTCATGCGTCATCCAAACATGGTAGGAAGTGTGAGTCACATGTTAGAGTCGGAGGGAGCGCTAATCCGGTGCATCATGCAGGTGACGGAGAGCCGGAGACACAGATGAACTACAGCTGATGTTTCATGGCATGAAGGTCTGTACATACCCAGAAAGATCCTTTTAGGGATTCGGATCTCCTCTTCCTTACTGTCTGTTGCTACAGACAAAATAAAAACAGAACAGGAGAGCTTGGTTTTCTTCATGTTTCTGTTTCAGCAGAGCTAGAGGTGACCCTTGATGTGTCAGGTTACTGACGCTGGGCATGACTTTGTGATACTGTCTGATGGCTCACTGCCTCATGTCTGACACCCTGACTAGTTGTATCACTATTTAAGGAATCTTTAAGTTACCTTGGTATCAATACATGTTAGAACAGGAATTTCTGTATATTTGGTTTCTATTTAATGACCTGTAACGGCAGGAATCAGTCAAAAAATTCTCCATTTGTAAACATTAGTTTTTAAGATGCAGTCCAATAAAGCATCTCGCCTTAGAAGTTCAAGAAAATTCCTGAACGCTAAAGAAAAAAAGAAGCAGTGGGGCGTGTCCCTGCTTGGACACCATCATACACCTCTATTAGGTCCTAAATCATGATTTTCAAGACATTATCTTTGAGGAAAATCACGCAACGTTACAATCGTTACGATTAACGTTGTTATTGTTCATTTTGGATAACATTTAATGTCAAATGTCATCTTTGGCCCTGCTCTAAGTTCATGTGCCAATCTAAGGTATTTTAAACATCTTCTTTCTGTAGCCTTAAGTTCCTGGATGACGTAAGAGTGTATATCAGATTACAAAAAAATGGGGCTTATTGCACAAAATATTAAAGTATTCCTTTAGTTTGGGCCCTCACCAACATTTTGAAGTACCTGTCTTTTCAGTCAGACCTGGACTCTTCAAGTTTGTTATAAATTTAGATTGAATCCAACATATAAAGAAAGGATTTCAACGGTCTGTTAAATTTACCAAGGAGCTGTGTGAGGAAGGACTTTTCTTAAATAAGACATCTCTTTCTGAAAAACTGGCTGGGAAGATGAGAGCCAGGCCAAATCACCTACTGTTTCAATCATGGAGCAGGATTATACTTAAAATAGCATAGCCCAGACAGCCATAACATTAAAACCACCTTTAGGTCCCCTTTTTTGCTGCAAAAGCACCTCTGCAGTGCACAATGTGTTCTGACACCTTTCTATCAGAGCCAGAAGTAAACCTTTTCATCAATTTGTGTTACTGCGTCTCTTCTGTGGGATAAGACCATTCAGGCTAGCCTTTACAAATCAATGGACCCTGTCACCGATTCGACAATTCTCCTTCCTTAAATCGCTTCAGTACTGACCACTGCGGACCAAGACACCAAGAAACAAAACCTGCAGTTTTGGAGATTGTCTGACCCAGTCGTCTACCCATCACAACGTGCCTCTTGTCAGAGTTGCAGAGATCTTTAGACTTGCCCATTTTTCCTGATCAAACAAATTGACTTTGAGGAATAAAAGTTCACTTGCTGCTTAATATATCTCACCCACTGACAGGTGCCATTGTGACGAGATAATCATTTTTCTTCTGACTTCACCTGTCAGCGGTTATAATGATATGATATGATTGATATACTACATGTAATACACGTTTGGATCACATGACGGCTAAAAACAGATTAGGTCTGTTTGTGTACTGAGGGATTAACATCAGGATACAACGTGTCAGTATGAAGGTTGTAACGGCGACCACACTCCCGTATTGGGTCCTTTATGATTATTACTTTTTATATGCATATACTAAGAAAAATAACTGATAACAATTGTAATTGTTTATATTGTTCGGTTCAATATAAAGCATCATAACCACTGACAGGAGAGGTTGGAGTAACATTGATTATGTTGTCACGATGGGAGATACACAGTATTAATCAGCAAGTGAACTTTTTTTCCCTGCAGTTGATGAGTCAGATCAGGAATAATGGCAAAGTGTAGGGATCAGAGTGACTTTGACGAGGGTCTGATTGTGATGCATTGATGACTGGGTCAGAGCATCATGAATCTGAAGGTATTCTTGGATTTTCCTGGTCTGCATTGCTTAGCACAAACCAAGGTCTAGAACCAGTGGTAGGGTCCTGGGTGCCCAAGGCTCACTAGGGAGCAAGGGCTATTCTGTGTTGCCTGATCCCGAAGTGGCTCTACTGTAACACAAATTATAAAAAAAAAGAAAGAAAGGTAATGCTGGTTCTGATGTTAAAATGAGAGAACACTGTGCATCACAGAGCTCTTTTGGTGGCAGAAGAGGGATGTTAACAATATTTGACAGATGGTTTCAATGTTATGGCTGATTCCAGTCCAATGACACTGTAGTTTAATAAATCAAATACACTAAAGGGAAGAAGCGCCATTTATTGTAATGTTTCTTTTTAGACTCTCGCATTGAAGCTTCAGTAACAGCCAATCCCCTAGAATCTGGATGCAGCTGTGGCGGCAGCTGTCAGTTATGCAGATGAGGTGGTCGAACTGTAGATTTCTTTATTTAGATTGTGGTATTGGCACATTTACAACTACCAATATGCAATTATTGGGCTGTACTTTTTCCATTTGGTTAAAAATCAAATATACCGCTTGTCAAAACATTAGGAACTGGAGAGAGATCAACAGTCGGTGGAGCTAAAGGCTCATTTCATTCTCCACTCGGAGCAGAATTAGCACAACCAGATGACAAAATTAATAAGTGCCATCTACAACATCACAGAGTGGAATATGACATGGGAATAGCAATGAAACGGAACATTTGTATTTCATCCAGCCATTTGTATCGCAATAGTTCGATGGTTAAGTTATTCCGTAACAGAGTGAAGAAGAAAAAAAATCCCTTAGGAAACATTTAAGGGAGCCCTTGCATGAGTTTTGAACCTGTTCTCCACCTACTGAGCTATCATCAGATAACAAAGTCAGTCTCACTTTCCAATGGAACTTGGATTGGCCCTCCAGAGATGAAGAAACAACCAATCACAGTGCTGTTCAAGGGAAGGTAGCTGTTAGAAGCACCTCAACAGAGACACAGACAGAGGGACAAAGTCTGGAGGTGATCAGCTCATGGTGGTCAAAAGACTCTATTGGTATGGAGTAAATAACTCACAATATCAGTTCAATTATAAAATGTTAATGTGGCAATGATTTAAGTTAAAATACAATTAAATCTGTTACATTACTATTTCTAAGTTGTGAAGAAATGCAGTACATATCAACTCTCCTGATGCATTTAAAGGCACAGCGCCGTTTAATGTGTGTCCTGATATTATGTGTGTACCGAGTTAATGATTAAAGCAAACAATTTAAGGGATTTTTGTTTTTCTCATTTTTGCTCTGATTCTTGTAAAGCACAGACATATTTAAGTTATATTTAGAGGATATTAATTGTATTATTTGTATGTTTGACAACCTTCAAGGAAATAAGATAATCTGATTTAAACTTTCCTCAATGACCTCATTAAAAGAGGATAAAAGAAGAATGAGTTGTCCCATTTGTCCTTTTGATCTTCACCAGGCCATTTTTAAATTTCGGCAGGAATTGATAAAATCCGTATATAACGTAACAGCGATTTTGTAATAGTTGGGAATCACTATTGACAACTATGTTTTCCTTCCTTAAACTCACATCACTGCCTCTATTAATAAAGGACGTTTGCTATCATCAGGTACCTGTGTAGTAAAATTCATTAATTTGTAAGTATTCAGGAATTTATGAAGCAGGTGTTTTTCTTATGTTTACAGAGAATTACCTTTGAATCACGCATTAACAAACATATTAAAAAAACAATCTGCTCTGGTTGAAGATTGTGATACTTGCGGTAGTAGGAGGCAGGTATTACAGGATCATTCAAACACTTATGTGAAAAAGAGTGGCCGTGTGGTCACAGAGTAACGATACCTGTCGCTCACATACCATCATTCAACAAAGCATGTCTTGCTACACACCACGGCGGTGTGCTTTGAGCATATTTACACTCTCCTGGAAATACTCGTTATTCCGGTTATAAAAACTTTAAAAATCAAACGCGGATTTGCTCTTGTAGTGTAGCTTCAACTGCCCTCTGAGGAGGCCCAACAGAGGGGGACTGACCTATGAAGGCACGCCTTTTGGTGTTGAGTTCAGTGGCCATGCGGACGTTGGTGCACAGGTTCAGCATGATGAGCATGGTGACGATCATGACGATGCTCTGGAACAGCAATAGTGTCTCAAAGTAACGACCAAATCTGAAGGAGAGAAAAAGGAGGATATGTGAACTTAGGCATGAATTAGAGTCAAAGCTTTGGTAGCAAGAACACAAGACATTGTTGATACGGACGTTCTCCTACAAAGCATGAGCTTGTCAGACCCCATAGTTAACTAGTACTTCACTACTACTATGTGTACTTTAAGTTATCAAAAGAAAACAGGATTTTCTCTTAAAGGCATCTCAGCATCTATTTTTTGGTGCCTGTTTCCACAGTAATGGAGGTTCTTTAGTGGTCCATGATGTCAATTTTTTTATTTTATTTTGATTGGCTTGTATTATTTTCCTTTGCCAAGAACAATGAACAAAGAAGCATGTACATAAAAATGAACATCAAGAGCATGCACATAAAAATGAACATGCTCCTGATGAGCATTTGGCACCTTGCATGTCAACCTCTATCACATCACTGTTTGAATGTTTGTGTGACTGCTGATTGTAAAAGTGCTTTGAATGGTCTAGCAGACTAGAAAAGCACCATACAAGTACGGTCCATTTACCATTTGGTTTGGGTGGTGGGATGGATTGAGAGAAATAACAGTTTGGTTTTCTATTGTGTGTGCTTATGTTGTTTCTGTACATCATAGTTTGGTGGATGAATAAAGACATTTGACCATGATGGCTACAGTAAAAGAATATATAAGATCCATCCCTCCATGACATGTATTCACAATCTGATAACTTTTGAGATGACAACAAACAGGTGTGAAGGTGCAATGCAACGCAGACTCCATAGATGTTCTCTTGTAAGCTGTATTTTGAGATTCTACACCTCTGTTTGTAAAACAGACAGGTTTTTGAATGCAGGTTCTTTGATCAAATGACAGAGAGAACATACATCAGTATTTAGTAACTGATTACCTGAAGAGGATCCGTAGGATGTTTGCAACCAGGAGAACCAAGCACACGTAGGTGGAGAAGCCCTCTGCATTCTGGGTCCTGCGGATGTCTCTGTACTGGGGGATGTAGGGCACCAAACCACCGAACACCATGGCACCAGCTGCTATCCAGGACACCAGGCTGTTCAGCAGGGCCACAAGCTGTTCGAACACCTCATCTTCCATGATAAGTTTCCCAGCAGTCTGGCCAAGAAGTTGTGAAGAGAGGTCAGCTGGGAATGAAGTTTATATTAAGTTGCTTCCACTTAGGTGGGCCCTTGGAACGACTCCAAACTGAACAGAACCGAACATCCGAGTTGTTTCCTGCATAGCCCTTCACTGATCACACTGAGAAGAAGCTATTGCCACGCCATCACAAGCGGAGCAGTCATTCGGGGATGCTTGCTCTTCTTCACAGAACATTCCAAACAGTGAATATTGTATCTTTCAAGTCCCTTTGCCAACAGAATGACCACAATCTCTAAAAGCAGAGGTATTGTTTCTCCTCCAAACGTCCAATTTCTCTGATTCAACACGTCTGTAATGCCAGCCGTCGGCGTTTCTAACGCTGAACGGAAATAAGAAAACAAAACTCCCGATATTCTGAAAATACTATATGAAAGAAAAAAAAATAAAACTGTGCAGTTGAAACAGAATTAAACTTTTTCATAGGGACCCGAATTACCCTAGTTCATCCAGTGTGAAGCCTATATTCAGTGTATTTCTATTTGGTTAGCCTACACTTCCTGGAATGTCACGTGACCAGCGTAATCTCTCAACAAAGATGTTCACTTAGTCGAGATAGTTCACATCCTCCCTGAGACAAGTGGTTCTCTGCATTAGTATACGTTTGACAATGATCGGCAAACATTCATATTTATTTTGCTTTATTTTTGCAAGGGTTTAAAAACATAAGAAATGCAACGTTACAGCAATTTAGAAATCTATGTAGCCTTGACCTTGATAAGATGTCACCTTTCATTGTTTCTTAACACATTTCCAGATACATACACATATCCTTCAAAGAGTAAAATTATATCATCCACAGTTTTATCGAGCACTGATAACGAAAACCACATGGCTTTGGCAGTCTGCTCAAATCGTCTGCCCACATGTCAATCCGCGAATACCTCCACAGACACCTTAGTATCTCCCCCCATGACTTCACAAATACCTTTTCTGTGATCTGCCAGTTTCCTGGCTAGCTCCAAGCACCATGCTGAGGGGCACAGCCTTGGACATAAACTGTTCTGTTGTTGTCTGAGCTTACCAGGATTAATCATTATAACCTTCCAGCCTGAGAGGACATGAGGAATGAGTGGATTAACCTTATTTTTGAAGGAAATGTCTCAGCCGGAGTCACAAGAAACTTGTTGCACTCTGAACAATTTAGAAGTACATCTTTGAATATATGGAGCATGATATTCATAACCTTGTTAAACGTATAATACCATGAAAATATTACCTCTATAGCAGGAGCAGGTTCTCCACTATGGAGGGAGACCATGTTTCACCGCCATGTTTGTACAGTAGCAAATAAGAAGTCATCGAATGAGTTGTTGAAGTTTGTGAATTTTAAGTTGTTGAAGTTTGTGAATTTTGACAAATGGCAATTATACTTACGGTGTCCTCCAGAATTATTGCCACCCTTTTAAAAATGTGTAAAATTAGATGCAAAAATGACTTTTGTCTATAGCTATGATCCTTATTTTAAAGGATTTACAAAAATTCTACCTCTAACTGAAGTAACAAAATAAAATTAAAAATCACATATTTCTTCTCAAACCTGTATTTAATGGAGTCCATATATTTTAACAAGATATCTGGGGCCTTTGGAAAAAAAAACAGGCCCATAGCCTGAGAGATCCACCACCAGATTTTAAAATGGGCATGAGGGGCTGCTCTTGTTTTCTTTCTTGCTACGCTGACGCCATTTTTAATACATTTTTTTTATGTTTTTGCTAAAAAGCTCTACTTTGGTTCCACCTGACAAATGACATTTTTCCATAAAAAGTTCCAGTGGTGTTTGGCAAACTATAGGTGCTTTGTGTGGATGACAGCAGAGTATTTTTTTCTTGTCATGTCTGATGGTGGTTAAGGAGACTTTCTCACCCCAAGATTCAACTGACCTCTGCAATAGCTTAAATCCTTGCAGTGTTACTCACAGTAAGTGGGGGTGAGCTTGCAGACATGTCCTCTGCAAACACATCATCTCCGATCTCTATATGAACGTCTTATTATTTTCATTTACCCGTTTCCAGAATTGTGAATCTCTACAATGTTTCTTTGCACATCATTGCAATGTTTTCTAGTCTTTCTCACTGTGATGAAAATCAAAGAGAGTTAGGCCTCTGTCACTTCATATTTATACCACAGAATGTCATTGTTTACCGCTTAAGAGTTCCTATTCAAACAGGTGAATCTAAAATTATCAAATAGGACTGGAAATATACATCGGTTACATTTTAATCAAAGGATTTCCTTTGGGTCCCAATAATTGTGGCACACACATTTTACAGAAAAAGATTTGTTTTATGTTAAGAATGTTAATGTTTGAATAATTTGAATAAATGGTTACATTTGTGTGAAAAGCTTCAATTATAGATCATGTTTAGAGACATTAAATACATTTTTGCATCTAATCTTATAATTTTTTAATGGGTACCAATAATTCTTGAAGATACTGTATTATTTAGCAGGAAAAAAGTAAAGGAGCATGAAACCAGTTTAACCCATTATATAATAAGCTCAGTATGTGATTACTTTATCAGCCTCTGCTATGTTTTTTATTTACTGTCTAGAGGGAAAAAAATGAGAATCTATTATCTCATAAATGCACGTTCTGTCCTGTTTATAAATTCAAATAGTGCACTGTTTCACTAAAAATGAGTAAAAAAATAACTTGTTAACTCCACCCAAATGATCCTTTCCCCTTGTTGTCCACATGTAGCAGGGTCTCTGAGCAAGACCCAGAACCCCAATTTGCTCCCCAGGCACCACAGATGGCTGCCATACTAGTACACCAGGAAAAGGGAAAAGCATCAAGGATAATGAATTCAGTTCAATTCAGTTTATTCATTCATTCATTATCCATAACCACTTGTCCTGTTCAGGGTCAGTTAAGCTCAATACTATTTATTTGAACATGTTTAGAAGGAAAATTAGAAGCAAAAGACACACAGTTTAATGATGAATGAATCATTATTATAGCAAAAACCATTGAAAAGCGCAGCTTTCATTGGCTTTATTTTGAAATCTAAATACGGAAGCGGAAGTGACACGCTTTTCGCTTGGTGACAGGATTTACCTAAAGTTATGACAGTAAAAACTAACGTAGCTGAGTTTTGCCCCATTTGGTCATTGTCATAAATTGGTCTAAAGGAAATAAACAAGTTAAAGTAAGGCTCTTTGACCGACATTTACAGCCCATTTAAAGATTCGTGTGTTTTTGAAGAAACGATGTCAAAATCCGGTTGTAAATCAGCCGCAGATATGAACGAAACGGTACGTTTTTCTTTGTGAATGAATCCTCTGGGCTAAAGTTATTCATAACTGTTAACCTTTACGCAGATGGAGAAAACTATGCAGCAACTTCAAGGGAGATTTCAAGCCATGTCAGAGAAGCTGGAGACTAAACATATCCTTTTAATCCTTGCCTGTTTTCATACATAACTAATTACTATACTCTATAACTACAGCTTACCACACTTTTGAAGTTTAGCGCAGAAATGATGCAGTGTTTTTTATATTTTAAGATAGAAACGACGTATTGTCTTGTCATACACATGTTTGTAGTTTCACTCATGGTCACTTGGGGGCGATCAAACTTAGATAGCCGATCTGCAGGTCAGAGAAACAAGCCAGTCATAACATTAAAACCAACTGTCTAATATTATGTAGGTCCACATTTTTGCCACCAAAATAGCTCTGGGATCAATTGTTCTGACAGCTTTCTATCAGAACCAGCTTGAACTTTTCAGCAATTTGTGCCGTAGTTGTTGGATCTGTGGGATCACACAACACAGGTTACCCTTCACTCTCCATGTCCATCACGGAGCCTTTACTGCTCATGACCCTGTTGCTGGTCCATCAGTTGTCCCATCCTTCCTCATACCAGTTTGGTAGGTTAGGGTTAGGGTTAGGGTGCAGATTGGGTTCACCCACATAAGGTCTGCAGTTCTGGAGATGCTCTGACCCACTCCTGGAGCCGTCACTTTCTGGCCTCTGTCAAAGTTGTCCGATCCTTAAGTTTTCACACAGATTGCACAATCTCTGTGTTAAAAGGGTAACAGTTGATGAGGTAAACACAACACATATTGAGCATGTATGACAAAAGGATTAGAAAACAATCAGTATTTTTTTAATGCTGTGTTGTTTTGTATTGTGTTGTTGTGGTCTGGTTAAAAATACATAGTTCCTGACAGGTCTTTCCTTCACCGTTGTACTCGATGAGATGGGAACCCGCATTGATGACCTCGAGAAGAACGTAGCTCAGCTCATGACGCAGGCTGGCATGAACGAGCAGCATGCGGTTTCAAAGTGACAGCAGGTCCGACGTTCACCCGCAAGACGAACTGTAGAATGTTCCTGTTGCTTTGCCAACAGTGACGTGGCTGTGGTGGTGACTGTAAGGTTTTACACGGTCACGTAAGTTTAGATCCAGTTAGATTCAACTAGTCAAGCGAAAGGTGCGCTAAATGGTAGTCCGTTAAGATAAACACTCATACTTTTTATGTTACATTCAGTCTTTTCTAATTTAAAGTTTAAACCCTTGAGGTTTAGTATTAAATGCATTTTCTACTTGATACAATAATACCTCATACAAAGAGCTTTAAAATGTCTTTAAACCTGCATTTCCTCTTTTACCAGCACAGACTGTCAAGTAAATTCTACCTTCAAAGATGACAAATGTGCTTGAGAGGTCGTTTTCACCCTCTGGAAATGATGGGTAGTGTAGTTGGAAGTTGGAAGTGTAGTTGGAATTCTTTAAATGCTAATGAATGCTTCCATTCTTATCTCTGTAAGCTAAGGATGGCTCACAGCACTATGTATTATAAATTCTTGTCCACAGCCTTATTTATCCTCCTGTTTTCTTTTTTCCCATCACGTTCAAGGAAAACTGCTAAGACATAAAGACATAGACCATGTCAGTGTTCAATACTGGAAAAATCTGATATTGGGATATTTCTCCTTTCACTAAATGATTTGAAAGAGTTAATCACCCTAAAACTTTTTTGTTTTTATTCTTAACAGGTTTTTAAATTATGATGATATTAAAGAACACAGTAAAATCACATTAGCTCCATCAAACCTGAGTTATTAGATCCAAATAAAGCGATGGTGTTCATCACATAGACCTCTTTTGTAGATTATGGGTTGAAAGTGAGAAACACGAGTTTTTCCTTTTGTATCAAGCAGCATAAAAACCATAACTTCTGATTTCATTTGCCTCAGTCTTACTCCTAAAAGTCCAAGTCTCACAACATGTTGCAGTGCCAATGCTGAGACCATATTTTTGCACAGCCTAATATGACATGATTTTTAAAAATTATTATTATATTATTATTATATACTTTTGAACCTGTTTTTTATTTCACTCTGAAGCCAAAACATCCATAAAGAATTGTTTTTAACAAAATTATCTGTTTTTTTTTTCATAATAAAACTGGGTGTGTATAGTATTTACTTATAGTCCTTGTATGCACTGCAAAAAAATGTAAGTCACGTAACATCTTAATTTTACTCTGGATTCACTCCAGAGGTGATCAGCATGTATATCTGAAGTAAATCCTTTAATCAATACCTTTAATATATTATAAGTTATTAAGTGTATTATAAAGTCAGATATCCAGCAGCCATACATCTGCAATGTGGATGTGGTGACATACAGGTTCACATCCTGCAGTCATATGTATTACTCCATAGTTTTATTGTTGACCTGAACATACTTGTCTTGGAGAATGGTGGACTTATCACGGCTATGCAATTTATTTCTAAGCCCTTATCATGTAACTTCAACAGCTTTATGACTTCTTCCTCTTTGTCCTCTTGCCAGTGAAAATACCGTGTAATCCACTCAGATCATCCACTAGATCATTTATTAACCTGTAATCATTGTAGATTTGTGAATGTCAATCACTCTCTACTGCACCTGTTCTTATGCAAAACGTTAATAAATGTTTTTCCAATAAATATCACTCCTTGAAATAAAGAAGATGCTCCAGAGTTTTACTGGTAAATCAGTTCTTTATTGTTATGCTTTCATGTTTTGAGACAACGTATAGGAAGTATTTACCTTCAGTAGGTACTCCATTACATTTTACCCAGTGTGTTAAACTATACCTAGTCTATGCTGTATGGTAAGGTCTAATGCTGCAGATTGTGAGTGTGCCTTCAGGCAATGCAAGTCTTATCGAATTACACACAGCATGTGTTACCCTGTAAATGGAGGGATAGTTCTAACCAGCAGACATGTTCATGGGACATAAGGTGTCTTTTGGAATTCAGAAATATAGACATTCAGCAGCATGTAGGACAAAAAAAGGCTCATGTGGGGATGAAAAAACAAAAAAGTTTTTCTCATCATAATTTCATTACAGTTACACCCAATTTAATTTTACTATGTGAACTGAGGGAATGAAGTTATCATCAAAAGTTGTAAGTAATCATTTGTTGCAGTTTAACTTTCCTCTTGCGTTTAACACATTTTTAGCAGATGGAGTCTCATAGATATTCAGTAATTGCACATTATAATATGGAGCCTGCCAGCGATGATACTGCAGAGGACAGAAGCAATCAAAGGTAATGAAATCCAACCAATTTATTGGCAATTTGACCTTTGGGAATTTGGGTTACTACCTTGCGTTTATTCTGTTGTTATGGCGACTACTGAAATCACAAAGTTACTTCAATTTAAAGCACGTCACTGTCAGCTTTATAAAGATTCATGTATGAAATGATGTGATAGTGTCAATCCCTGTTAAAATATAGTCTAAATAGGACCACAATTTGCGCATTTATCATTTTAGTTTAATAGAGCTATTATCTCGCTCCACTTTTCACAAATCTCTAAGGTCATGGTCGTGACTCAGTAGTTCAACAGTATGGAAAATCTGGTGCCATTACAGGAAAAGGCAGAGAAGGTGCTTTGTGGTCATTGTCCTGTTTCTATCAGGCCGTGGCTCCTCTAGTGGTCACATGGCCTCATTACAGGTTAGTCACTGACCGTTGTCCTGAATTTTCAGACTGATGACTGACAGCACCTCCTTTAAAATGGAACTCATGGATACTAGCGGTCGTGCCTGTTCTCCATGTCTCCCAACATGACCATGAGTTTGTGCACCTTATCTCTTTGTTCTGATATATATGGGAAATATTCCTTAAACCAGAATCTTAGACAACTATAGGGGCAGGAAGCCCTTTTTTGTTGCTCCTTGCAATAAATGGAGTTATTGTAGTTCCATTTCTTCTCATCATTTCGACTTAAGTTGGTTTAGCTGGTCATTTTGTAACTAATTTTCTTTGTTGCTCTGGGTCACCCAAATTATGAATGCATTAATTCTGAGAGGACTGTAATTACTGTGGTACTCGTCATTCTTGGGAGTTGGGAAATACTTCTTAAAGTATGCTGTCGCGTCTTTGAGTTGGGCATAACGGTCCACAATTGTAATTTTGTGTGTGTTTGTTGTAGAGCTGGTTCTCAGTGTTGGAGGTAAACACCTTGCAGGGTCAGGATACAGAAAACACTGTAGGAAGTGACGTAGATTGTGGAACTCTAGCCCTAAAAATTAGCCAGAATTCTTCAACCAAATCAAGATCAATGGACTGAGTAATGTATTTGTTGACCGAATGGGAGCAAATCCTTGAATTTACAGCATATGGCAGAGAGTCTGATCCCAGTGGAGTGGAAGCTGTTTTACCAACAGCTTTGGTATGAGACGTTTTTATATTCTAGGTGTTAGATGCGTGCCTAGTTATTTATTCATGTTCTGGACACCATAGCTGTTGTTGATGCGTGAGCAGGGTGTGTGCTGTAGATGGCAGTATTTGTTAGTGCTGGCTTTGCTGGTCTCTTTAAATTGAATTTACACTCACCAAATGATTAGAAGGGCAGAAAGATGATCCATTGGATAACTCACGGCAGAATGATTCTGGTTGGCTGAATCCTGCGGTTTACTCTCTCCCTGTGACTGCGTGGGTTTTCAAATAATAAGATCACACCCCCCAACATTTGCAATTAACCACAGACACAGATTGAAATGCTTTACATTTTTAAATTAAAATAAAATAAATAAATATATATATGTATATGTAGAGCCAAAAACTGTGAAAAAAATGTACAATGTTGCAGTAGACGGTATTGTCACCTGACAGAAAGAAGGTTTTTTGTTCAAATCTAGACCTGAGGCCATCTATGTAGAGCCTGCACATCTCCTCTTTGTCCTCCAGCTTCATCTAAAAGTCCACAAAACACAAAATATTGGTGACATTGTGTGAATGGTTGTTTGTGACTCGATGTGTCAGCCCAGTGATAAACTGGCAACGTATCTCGGTTGCACTCTCTCTCTCTGCTAGCTGATAGTCTCCAGACCTCTTCAAGCCTGCAAAAGATAAAGATAAAGATTCTAGAAAGTGGATAGATGGAAATCACTAACAAACATTGTCCAATGCTATTTTATGTTTGAGTGAGAACATATGCCTGCACCCAAGCGTTCTGTGAATGCGTGACAGTTCACTTCAAACCCTGACTTGCCTCATGCTTGGCAAAGTGAGAATGCTGCTGACTGTGTTACTATGGCAACCTGCGCTGAAGCACACACTTGTCAGCGTGTGCACATGAATGGGTATTTGCATACGAGTGTGTTTTTGTATGTTTACCCATGGCTATGTGTACTTGGAAGTCAGCCAAAACAGAGAGGAGAATGAAAAAAAAAGTGTGTTAAGCTGATTTATTCTGTTCCCTGCACACCTTGAACAGCAGACACACTTTTGGGATGACATGATATCTTAGCGGTTGGAGCAGTTAGTGGACTTCACACACTCTTCTCCCTGTGGTGGAGGGCTGTGTGGGTGTGTGGAGAGTCGGGGTGGCTGAGAGGTTCAGCCCTGTGGCCCACGCCGGTTATCACTCTGCACTATAGGAGCAGCACTTCACAGGGTGTGTGCGTGAGTGTGTATGTGTGATTGCATGAGGGTATGTGGACTTATCTGCCGTATTTTTCCCCTCTCTCTAATGCTACTTTGGTACACTTCACCTACCAGGTGAAACACAAAGTAAATGTCAATAGTCTAAAGTGGTTTCCTTCAGCCCTCTCATTACCCAGCAATCCTTCCTATCTATAGGACGCTATGAAACATGATTGGAACTGCTCCACTTCTGCTAGTATTGCGTGTAGCTCATATTAACTGTACCACCCTTGGAATACAACAAGGCAACCTGAATAACACAAAATGAAAGGTTTAAATAATGATTCTGTTTAATAAGGCAAGTTTATCGAATACCAAAATGGCCAGCGTGAACTTCTTAGCTTTAGAAGCAACAATGGCAACCAAACATTTATGATGTCTGGAGATGAGTCTCTGACATCCCTGTGGAACTATGCAGAACTGCTTCAGTGTAGCCACAATGGAGGGTTTGCAAGCATAAACTTATCTTTTCAGGTCCTACAGCATCCCCATTGGGTTTAGTGTCCGGGCTCTGACTAGACCACTCCTTCTTTCGACTCTTCCCTATTAGGGGTCACGACAGTGGAATGTCTCGTTTCGCATATTGATTTTTCATCAATATGCGAAAGAAGAAGAATATTTCATTACATTGGATGCCCTTCCTGTCACAACCTTCCCCATTTATCTGGGCTTGGGAAGAACAGTTGAAGTGCACTGTCTTGTGACCCCTATGTGTTTGGGTTCTGAATAGACTACTCCTAAACTTAATTTTATTCCTTGACATTGAGAGGTGGCCATACTCTCCATTGTTGGGCCTCATTCACCGAATGTTCTTATAGACAAATACATTCTTGAACCCAACTACCGCCTTTTTTTTTCAAGATTCCGGCATTCACCAATGTTTTTTCTTATTTTGGATTTGGTCATAGGTAAGCCCAGAGTCTTGAACAGTGCGCTGCTGCAGGAAGGCGCTGGCTGCGCCTCAGAGGGTCGAGTCTGATTATCTGTTAATAAATAATTCAGTCCTTGATGTGCTGGTCCAGGGTTAGGGTCCCTGTTTGATCCTGTCCAGATACAGCGTGCCGTTCACTAATCAACATCCCAAATTCTTGTGTTATTTTATATCCGCTACTGACACTACTAGATAAGACAGTAGTGCAGTGCCCACCTACTGCAGCAAAATCTCCACTTCAGAACTGTTTTACTTTTTTTTCACAATTTATACATTTTCTCTTTTTCTTAATTTTTCTTCTCCGCTATCTCTGTGGCAGTCGTGTTTGTTGCACACGGGTCTGTAGTTTAATGCCCCTGCTTTGGCAGGGCGTTTACCTAAGCTAATTAGGATCACAGACACGAGCTTCGACCTTATGTGCAGAATGGGATTCACCAACTTGAGAACACAGGTGCGAACAATTTGGTAGTTTAAGAAGGCTCCTTAAATCTGACACAGGTTTTCTCTTTGGAGTTTTTCTTACAAACAAATTGAAGATAATACTTATAAAGTTATTGGTTAATGAGACCCATTGTCTTGCTCCATGACCCAGTTGTTCTTGTGCTTCAACTCACAGACTGATGACCGGACTGCTTCAGAATTTCCTGATAGAGAGCAGAATTAATTCTTACCTTCAATTATGGAAATATAATCAACATCATACTGCCACCTCTATGCTTGATTGTAGGTCAGATGTTGTTTATGTGGAATGCTGTGTTTTGTTTAACTAGATGAAATAGGACCCGTTTTCCAAAAAGTTCAACACTTAACTCAAACAGTCGAAGGAATATTGTCTCAGAACCTCCGGCGGTTACCACGCCGTGTTGTGGCCCTGTAATCCTAATTTTCTTCTGGGTTAGGAGTATCCTTCACCTTGCCACTTTCTCATGGGCTATATTTTTGCAGAGCGTCTTTGAATAGTGGATACATGAACTCTGACCTTTATTGAGGTCAATCCTGCAGTTCCTTGAACGATTTTATTGGAATCTTTTTATGACCTCCGAATGAGCTTTCACCATGCGCTTTGGAGAACTTTTGGAAGTTCGGCCTCCATTTGTAGATGATTTGTCTTACTGTGGATCTGTGGAGTCGTAGTGGCGTTGAAGTAGCTTTATAGCTTTTACCAGACTAGCTGATTACCATCATCTTCACCTGTTCTGAAATTTCTTTTGATCTTGGCATAGTGTGCTACGTGTGTGACCAAATATTGATATTGAATAATTAACCATGTCCAAAACTATTTGGACTCTGAAAATGGTTTATTTAAGTGGTGATGTGATTGGACATGGTCGGGAGGCATCAGGTTATGTGCATGGGAGAAGGTACATTCTGACATTGTGGTTGAAGAAACAAATCTGTCCTGTTGGTGGCGCTGAGCAGAGTTGGATCCTCAGGGCTGCTGGGCCACTGTTTTTACATCAGAACGTTTCATGAGTCCTCACGTTTGCTTTGTGCTCCTTTGCTTTTCTTGTTCAAAATAATTAGTATGATTCCCTATTTGCCAAAACACAGTAACAACTCAAAAAGTTGAATCCCTGCACAAAAATGCCAGCCTCCATATAAAAGTCAGGACCCGCTCCTATGGTGATGAAATTAGCTTTTTTTTTTCAAACAAACATAAAACACTTTTTTTTTTACTTTCCGCTGAAAGTACACAAACAGTTTTAAATATAACATTTCATATATTCAAATAGATACCCCTAAGTACCCCTTAAAATCCTACACACAGGACCTTTAAATTCTGATAACCTATTTATATCAAACCATTAATTTCCTTTTAGTTCTCTTTCCTTAGTATTCGGAAGTTGTTGGAGACATTTCACACAGCAATGTAAACTAGTTTCGTCTGCAGATAGAATACATTGGATGCCAAAGACTATTTTCTATTTGCCCTTTTTCCCCACATTATTTGTGTTAGGGACCTTCGCTGGGGTGAAGCCTGGACCCAGTTGCAGACACAAGACAGCGGAGGCAGTGCAGGTGCAGTTACATTTTTTATTTGATCCAAATTAAGGCTTGAGGAAAATCATGGTGGAAAACAGTAAATAACTTAAGAAACACTGGGAAATGAATGGAACGAGGGAACATCAAACAACGAACCGTCACAGAAAGAAAGGTGAGGACAGACAATATACACTGATGTAACGAGACAACGAGACACAGCTGGAGGGGAAACACAGGTGAACACGATGACCAATCACACAAGAGGAGAACAGAATCACAGGACAGACACAGAGAGGGAAAGGAACACAAGTGAAACACTGAAAAGAATAGACTAAGAAGGAATAAGGAAATGAACAATAAACAGATAAACACGCTAAAGAGGAAAAACAAAGTAAACATGACAGGAAATGTAAAACTAACTAAACAACATACATAACACTTTCAAAATAAAACAGGAACAGAGACCAAAACAACAAACCTTCACAATAAAATCATACTAAATAAACCCAAAGTCGTGACTATTTGGGGAAACATGAACTAACTTTTTGACACACGAGACACCAGTGGTCGATCTAGTGGTTCTCAGTGGCAGCTAATACAGTAGATTCAAGTCCAAGTCCTCAATATACATCACAGTAAAAGGAGACATTGTAATTGTACAAATGAAGATCTATATCAAAAGTTCAGTGAGGAACCACAGTTACTTCTCATACCACATCATCATTCTCACCCAGCCACATTTAGTGTCAGTACCATGCACCGGATAAATGGGAAGGTTGTATCAGGAGGGACATTCGACATAAAAAAACCAAAAAAAACGCACGCCACATCAATCTGTGGATCGTAACAATCCGCTGCGGCCTCCCTTAAAAAAAAAGGGAAACAACTCGAAAGAATTTGCAACTCATTCATCTAGTTCTTTCATTCTGCTCGATCGTAAGCCCTCCACCTCCCCGTCCCCACCCAATCATTGCAGATCTATAACCCTCATCATTCATCATTCCTTCAGTCTCAGCAGAGTCATCAGCCACCACCACCAATATCAAGACTCCAAATGTGCGATATACCTCGCTGCTGCAGATTCCCTTTGAGCCACTATCTCCCTGAAGAATCTGAGCTCCGTTTTGACAGACTGATTATCACACATCATCTGTTGTGATTTAAAATTCATCTAATCTTCATTCTCCGTCTCTCCTGATCGAAACAGGCTGTGCTTAATATTCAAGAGGAATGCCTCTCACTACAAATGCTCCTCATGTGTTGTATCTTTTTTAGATGTTTACAAGGTCACTCTCTCCCTCTCTCTCTTTGTCACACACACAGAGCAGCTTTCTTAATCTCTGACAATAGCAATTCCATGTTAAAAGTTCTGACTTGCATTGGCAAACCAAAGAGAGCGAGTACCAGGAAAGGTGTTGGGAGAGATAAGAGGAGAAAAAGCACATATAAATACACACACACACACATACACAACTACACACACAAACACACACACACACAAACACAAACACATTTTGGTGATATCTATGTGTTGCCCACCACCTGAAGCCTTTTGATTCCTGGTGTGCTTTAATCTCTGCTGTGCTCCTGCCTGCGTTTGAAGTGAAAATCCCTCTCACCGTTACGTCTTGCTTGCTCTCAGTCACTCTCTCTATCTACAAATACACAAACAAAACACAAATGACCACCACCTGTTATCTTTGTTTTATCAAAAGCATATCAAATAGTCACCCGTGAGCTCAGCTAAGGGTCATATTTTTGATTTTACTCTAGTGCCGGAGGTGAGGTGGATCTAAATTTACCTCAGCAGTTATTTTCGGGTCTTTGAACCATCGATCACCTTTTGTCTGATGTAATACATTTATATTTACAGGAATAGAGCCTGATTTACAACTCGGTCCTGCCATAAACGTATTTTATAGTGGGAGTAGTAGTCGACAAGGTAGGGTGTTTCAAGGTAAGAACGGGAGTTACACTTATTACGTTAAAATACCCCTTTTTTATTTTTAAACCTTACAATCTCTCGTAAATTATTTACAGCGCAGCAATGGCATCGATGTAAAAGTAATTGCCCCGACAAAAACAATCTGACCTCTTTAACTGTATTAATAAAAAAGTATCGGTGTCCTTGGGTTTGGCAGCTGGAATCTGACCCGTCTTTGTTGCTATGGAAACTGGTTCAACTTCATCATAGCCACAGTAGAGAAATATGTGCGCTCTCTCACAACAGTTGTGTGTGTTCTTGTGTATGAGAGCAAAGGACATGTGTTGCGGGTATTCTGGAAATAGAAAATTCGGAAAAATAAAAAAGCAAGGTTTGTGTAACAAGGTGTGCTTGGTAGATAGAAATCGACCCGATGGCATTCTTCTGATTGTTTTATCTTCTTAATTTCAAATTATTACCTTGAACTCCATGTAGTGTGAACCGATACACATTCTTTTGTTGTGTTAACTTTGACTCAAAGAGAACAGTGTTGATTTTGATGAAGTAGCCATTAGAAGAGTCCAAGAAAGATGTACTATATCTATATATCACATAACCATATTTGAATTCGCTGCTTGGGACATTTACATGCTCACTACTCCTGCACTGAAGAAAGAGGATGTGTAACTTAGCATGAGAAGTGTTGATTCCTTGTATTTAAAGCTAGCAGAGGATGGTTTATTAGTTTTCCATTGACCTCTGCTTAATGAGCCCAGCATCCTTATCCTCTATCACTTTGCTCTCCAGTCCTGAAACCATGGTGTGCACATCTATGGTTTACTCATCAATTATTTATCTGTAAAGACACATTGAACACATGAATACTAAAAGCTGCAAACAGCAAAAGAACATTTGAAAGAGCCTTTTGTGTTGGGGAAAACAGTTTTAAAACTGTTGATGCCCAAAGGATGGAACATCTGCTGAAGAAGCCAGACTCTGTCCTTAAGGGGCCAGACTCTGTCCTTGGGGGCAGCCTGGTCTTCCTGAAAGGCGTTGCTGTACAAACTTCAGGACATCATGGACCATCCACTGGAAACCGCTGCAGAAGCACATTAAATCATTAAAATCTCACTAGCATCAAACTGAACAAGTACAAACATCAGCCGATCACCCTCTTTGTGTCCAAATAACTACACCATGTATCAATGCACAATCGGTATGCAGCACATGTTTTTAGTGTATCAGTAATATATCTACTATATTTAACTCCCAAATGAATCCATATGACTAAGTGTGACAACACTTAGTCACTTTAAGCTACTTCAAGAGTATTATGGGTAGAGTAGGTCAGAAAATGAGGTGTTCCTTTCACCGTTAACTAAACTGTACCTTTTACAGTGAGTAGCCAACCATAACTCAGCAACTGTAACTATGGCAGGCCCAAAATCCTCCTTTACATGCTGAGGCGCATGCAGCCACCACGATGGCCGATAGTTCACTCCACTAGGATGTGCCAATCTGCCCGTGGCTATCATTAGGGCCAAGCCCAACTGCGTCTTGATATATAATGAAGGGGATTTAAAATACACCCCTGTGTTTACATTTAAATTTGATTATGTAGTTTTTTCTTGTCTATTAGCCATTAATAATTATATTAGAATGGGAAAAATAAGCTATATCAATATCTCTGGTGACAGAGATAAACAGTATCCTCTTTATTGCCTCCGCCAACGAGAAGTGTTGGAGGTTATGTGATAGATAAGATAAGATAAGATAAGATAAACCTTTATTAGTCCCACAACGGGGAAATTGCAATGATAGATATCAATTGCTTGTTGTCCGTATAGATCAATCATTTCTCTTTTGCATAAATCCTACTATGGCCACAGCAAGACCTGCTCTGCTCTCTTTCTGATTGGCTTGCATGACAAAAATGTTCTCATACAGTTCTTTCACTGAGGCAATATGTGAGGCATGTAATTGTAATGCAAAGTGTGACGAACCCGGAGAATCCATCTTCCTCTGGATGCCTGATTGGTGGAATTGGGGTCATCAAGCTGATTCAGCTCACCTGCTCATATATCAGAACTATATACTAAACTGATGGTAGTCAGTCAGTCCCCCCCCTTGAATGTGTCGCATTTACTTTGTCTTTATGTAATTTAACTATGGTTATTTGCTCCTAAATTTAATGCCCTTATAACTTGTGCCTCAGTCTTGAGCCAGTCGTGACACAAGTGAATCAAAAGCAAGGTAGTGCGAGTTATGGCATCATTAAAGTGGGATTTGTGGGATTTGTTTGGGGGTATGCATTCTTCGATTGACCTTGTGCTGGATTTGTTGATCTTTACACAGAGGGATTAAGCTGATGAGGCCCAAAACAAAGAGCTGGGAACTCTCTCTGAAAAACTAGTGGAAGCTAAGTTAAGAAAACTGGTGAGAAATTATGAGCAGTAGTATCATTTCATGCTAACAAATAGCAATACAGATGCTATGTTTGCTTTGAGAGTGATGATTGAGAATTATAGAGAAGGCCAGAAGGAGTTACATTGTGTCTTTGGATTTAGAGAAAGTGTGTGAGAGAGGGGCATTTGGGTATTGAATGAGGAAGTTTGAAATGAAAGGAAAGTAATAGGGTGGTACTGAATAGTGAGAGAGCAGCATGACATCAATGAGGTGTGCAGTAAGAGAAACGATGGGTTAAAGTTGTGGCTGGGACTGCACCAAGGATCAGCTCTAAGCCCATTCGTGTTTGCAGGCAGGGGGTGTTAGGCAGGAGCTGCAGATCTGTGGTTAGAGCAGGGAACAGGTGGAAGAACAGGACTGAGGTCAAATTGTTTTCCATCATGTAAAACACTTTGTGTTACTTTCCAATGTATAAGTGCTAAATGAATTAAGGTTGATGGAGTTAAAAGAAGAAGAAGAGCACCCACTGATAATCGTACCTTGATGAATACATCAGTACAGACATTGAAAAGACAGAAACAAGACATTTAACCAAAAAAAAAAAATAAAAAATTGTGCTAATGCCAACTTCATTAACTAGCTAGGTAAAGTTGATAAACTCTGCGAGTAACACGTCTTGGTCAAGTTAAAAATCAGAAACCATTTTTTTTGTCACCTGTTTTTTCTGAAGATCTTATAGTTACATATATAATAATATTGTAAATTGTCCAGGATCATAACAAAGTGCTAATGTGAATTGCTGGCCAACAACCGGCTGGAAACATAAAGAGAGTCCTTAAAGATGCAAAAATTGTTGAATATCCCATTGTTCCCAACTATTTCTTGTCTCTCTCCCTCCCCATCTCCACTCTTACTCATTACCACAGTTAATTAAGAATCTGTCAGACCATTCTTTACCTCTTCCTTTTCTCCTTTTTTCCCTTATCATCCTTTTCACTCTTCTTCCCTTTCCATATGAAGTCAATGGAATGGAATCATTGTCTGTGGTCATCATTATTGCATCCCCTCATTCCATCTTTCCCTTTTCTGTCCTATGATTAAGTGAGTCCAGAGTGAATCCTCCGTTGGTCCTGTAATGATAGAGTTATTAACACAATGAAATTCATCTTCAGAGAAGTGAGATTCGTTTGCTGTCTGAAAAAAAAAGTTCATTTTGTCATATTAATTAAAAGTGAAGAAAGCCTGAGGAAATATTGGATTTTTTTTTCTAATTCTTTTAGACTGCTCCTAATCTGCATTTTGTAATATATCTTAACAAGATTCCCATACAAACTGGGAATTGGAAATTAATATTATAATTTCAGATGAAGACTGACAACTAACATGTGGAGAGAGACATAAAATTACAAATACTGGAATGTAAACGTAAAGACCTATCATTTGCATTCTTACCAGTAACTTCCTATTGCAGGTATGTAATACGTATAATACCCTAGTATTATACCTGTTATATACCTGCAATAAGAAGTTAGTGGTGTAGCATACAAAATTAAATTAAACAATTCTTAGGTATCACATTGCCATTTGAGTCTTATCAAGTGTATTACCAAAACTATAGACAAAAACACTCAGATATTCCTTGCGGCAGTTCTTTAATTGTTCACAAAGAAAAGGAATATGGTCTCCTTACTGAGTACACAGCCCTCCAAAGTATAACAATGGAAGGAAAAAAATCATACAGATGTTCGACCTGGAGTTTATAACCACAAGATTACAATCAGTTTTTGAGAGGCAAGAGGGAGATAAAAATATAAAACAAGTAATTGGTTGGAATACGCTCTTACCAAATCTAAGTATCATTTATAAAATATTTGTGAAAAAAATCCATTGTTGAAATTGAGATCATGCTTCCACAGCATCAGCCACAGAGCTGGGATGGTGAAAGGTCGTCTGTGATAATATAATATATGTTTTTGCAAGTAGAAGAGGACAGACTTCTCTATCCTGCTCTGGAGATGGGATCTACTAGATCAATTCAGTGAATTTCAATCTTTTTAAATTTTTTTCATGCTGATCTCCTATTAGCCAAAATGTGGAAAATGGTCCTCCAAAGAAGGAAGTCCTCCCTAACCAATCAACAACCAGAATACAATACTGACATCACGATGATCCAATGAGAATTTTCACATAAATTCTTCAATTCTCAACCACAGTAAGGCGCTTAAGTGTTACGCACTGATGGTAAATGGGGGACTGAGTCGTAGAGAAATACTTTCAAATATATATATATAAATAAAAAGCGAGGTTTCATACAACAAAGTTAGTTTGGTTTTCATTTGTTGTTTTCACCTTGGTTCACCCCGAAGTCAAAGCTTCCCTTTTTTTCCACCTCATTTTTGCAAATACCACTTACTCCTTTATAATAGTTATCAGTTTGCTTTGTAAGTGTAGTTCTCTTTTGTAGATTTCTACATTGTTTATACTTGGTGTGGCAATAAAATAGCTAAAATTATTGTCACTGCATTGTCAAACTTTTAAGTTGTGATCCCACCCTCCTAGACTGGAATGTAACAACATGATAATAAACATAGATGTAAGATAAAGAAATAAAGAAATTAATAAAACAATATTATTGGAGGCTTCTTGATGACTTTTTAAATGTTATTTTATTTAACCTCTATTTTACCAGGAAAATCTCATTGAGATTAAAAATCTCTTTTCAAGATTATCCTGGCGAAGAGAGGCAGCAGCACACATAGTTACAAAATTATAGAATACATACAGATAACAATTTACATAGGAATGAGATTAAAATTAAAATGTCATAAATTGAAACATCCTTAATTGTCAAACACAACTTTATCAGTCAAAAGCATCTACGGTAAAAGGCTTCTACATCCAGGTCTTTCAAAAGTGCCTTGAATGCATTCAGTGAAACCGGCTCCAACTGATTCCCGGGGGCTGCAAACTGGAATGACCTTTTTCCAAGCTCAGTCCAAACTTTGGGGACAGTTAGTAGGAATAAATCCTGAGAACGAAGACTATAACTTCCATGTTTTTTTTAATTTATTTAGGTCAGGTGATAAAGAGGAAGTAGTCCCAGAATACCCTTATAAATAAGAGTACGGCAGCGGTTCAGTCTGTGAGTAGACAAAGCAGTCCGTCCAACTTGGGCCCACAGTACACAATGCTGGTTCCGAGCTTTAAAATCAGTGATGAACCTCAGAGCTCCATGGTGTCCAATGTTTGCAAGCATTGAGAAGATGCATGCATGTATCATCACCAAAGTCCAGCACCAACAGCTAAGACAGAAAAAGTTATCAGAAACAAGTTGCCTTTTTGCCTTGAATATAAGGCAAGACTTGGTTCTAAAATAAAACTCAATGTTAGTTTCAGTTTTTTCACCAGTTGCTGAATATGAGGTGCAAAATTATATCTATAAAAATAAAATCTAGATATTTGCAATGAGATACTAATTTAATGTCAGAGCCCTAAAGGGTGGTAATAGTGTTATGTCCACTGACTTTGATTTTGACTTCAGATTTATAAGCATTTAAAAGAAGTTTCAAATCATATAAGTTAAGTCGAACAATATTAAATGCTGATTGTAGCTGACTGAGGGCCTGAGTCAGTGTGGAAGCAGATCAGTATACCACAGTATCATCAGCATAGAAGTGAAGGCTTGCATTTAGCACATTTTGATCAAGACAGTTTAAATATATATATATATATATATATAATGAAAAGGAGCGTACACTGGATGGATCCCTGAGGCACACCGTTGGATAAACTGAGGCCCACCGTTGGATAAACTGAGGAAGTTAGAGGTAAGACCATCACAGAGATCTGCCTAACAGGTAATATACAATCCAACGGACAGGTTGTTCAGAAAACTCCGATGCTGATGAGTCTCTACCACATAATGTCTCTTGTCTAAAAAGTCAATAAAATAATTTACTATCTGCAGGTCTGATGTAGTAGTATTGTGTTTTTCTGTAAACCAGATTGAAAGTAAGATAAAATATTGTTTGTAGTTAAAAAACCTTTCAATTGTTCACTCACAAAGGACTCCAGAACCTTAGGCAGGGCAGACAATTTAGAGATGGATCTATAATTGTTTAGAACGGTCAGGTCAAAATCTGGGAGCAAAATGGGAGCACATAGGCAGATTTCCATATTGAAGGAACATTGCCAGAGTCCAGGGAGGGATCAAACAGATAGGGTAGTGGTGGGCAATAAAATCAACTGCAATATTTACAAAATTATGTCTCGAAAAGATCCGTACCTGCTGATTTTTTATGAGCTTAAAAACTTAATGGCTTTGTGCAGCTTTAAAACTGTCACAGGGTTAAAATGAAAGGGTTTTCTTACAATCAGCTGACTGACTGGACAAACAGGAGGGGAACTGTTGTGGAAAAGCGGGGGAATTGAACACGGAACCTAAATCAATGAAATGTCTCCTAAAACAATCATGCGCCTCTGCTCTGTCAGAGATTACTTGTGAGTGGTTAATAATGCACAGTTGAAGCCCTGAGTTGGTACTTTCTCCATCTAATGATCTAATGGTCTGTCCAGAACCTCTGGGTGTTATTGAGGTTGTCTGAAGTTTCAGTGAGAATATGTTTGGATTTTACGTTCCTTATTGCAACAGTGGTAGGGAGCATTGTGTAGTTTCATAAAATGGAGCTAATCAGAATTTGAACCGGTTTTATGTGATTTGGTCAATACCGCGTTGCTCTCATGAAGTAATTGTGATAGTTTGGGTGTGAACCACACATTGTTACGGCCTTTCACTCTGAACTTGTTGAGGGACGCGTGCTTGTAGACAATTTTAGAAAGACTGCCATGGAAAAAGTTCCATGTGTTCCACACCAGTAGTAACAGATCCTGTCCCAATGATATAGATCATGGACAGATTCCTGCTCGGAAAGTGCTTCATGTCTGGTTTTAAAATAATGCCTGGCTTTGATTTAGGAACCTTAGTGTCTCTGGCCAAGGCAACAACACATTGGTCACTGATGTCATTTGTTTGAGGGCTGCACATCCAATGCTAGAAATTCAAACTGTTTGATCACTGATTTAGAAAGCAGCAATTTTGCTTGAAACTTGGTTTTCATATAGATAGCTACAGCCTTTTCTCTTTTAAGTCTGCCAGATCTATAAATATTGTTACCATTGATGGTGACTTACTTGGACTGGACAGATGTATTTAACCATGTCCCTGAGAAGGACAATGACCCCAGCATCAGTGGAGTGTGCCCACATACCGATCATGTCCATTTTTTCAGCAAGACTGCGTACATTCAAATGAATTAACCCAAGTCCAGATCTACATTTAAAATCAGCAGGAGTATTATAACTTAAAACAGAGTCTGGACAAGGATTGTGTCCCACATTTCCAGCAATCAGCAATCATAAAATAATAAATAAATGATGTTCTACTGTTCTGGTAGCAAAAATTAACTTCAGGACCTTGTATCTCACCTGCAATTACGGAACACGAGAAAGTTTTAATGCTATACAACAAAAATAATTATCATCTGTACAATTAAACTCATGTTATTGTGTGTGTTGCACTGTAAAGCAAGTATTGAAGACGACCTTTTTGCTGCCTTTGAACAAAATTATCCTTATGTTTTTTTAGGCAGATTAGGCTCTCCTTAGAGCCAGTTTCAGTTCAAATTTCATAGAACGACAGACTGGATTGAGTTCTCTGATGAGCCTATTTCTGCAGACTGAATAGTTTAGCAGGTCCAAAAAAACTCTTCTCCACAGTTGTAGACTAGTTTCCAGTCTGTTTTACTTTTGTCATCACCACTTTTAATAAAACATTTCCACACCGCTGGTATCGCTGCCCATCGTATCGGCCCAACCAACAGAAGTTATTGTCACGTTGTCGTCAGCTTTGCTAGATGGGAGATGTTGAGTTGGAGTTTGGGAGGCTTAAAATTGTCACAATTGAAGGGAATATTATTGTATGCCACTAATCCAACCCCATCACTCATCGTCCCGCTTGCACTCACAATATGATGCAGTACTTGCGATGTCGTCACGAAGGCAAGTTTAATTGTCTGGGATGTCACATTTGTAGACTACAACCGCTGCTGAGCCGATATCCTGATTCTGTCACAGATGAATATAAAAGTCACTAAATATTGAAATTTCGGCATCATTTTTCGTACATCTTACTTAGAGGTGAAGTGGTATTGGGTGTCATTGTATCACTTTCATTTGTAGAAGTAAGAGTAGGCTACTCAACTCAATATCAGTCAACATTAAATAATGCTGGCAATTAGCAGGTAGGAAATCCTGTCTTAAATGTCTCTATCATCATTTTGCCTCACCAGCAGCTACTCGAAAACTTTTCCCATAACTTTTCAGGGTCCAAATATGTTTTTCTTTGCTCAGATATGTGGCTGCGTTTGGTAAAACTTTAGCTTCTTTTAATACTTTCAACATTATAGCAGGCAACAAGCTATTTTTAATCAAATGTTCTTGAAATAGAATCAATAATCAGCAAATAACCTTAAGGCTTACATCAACCATACAGGTATTTTTTCCTCAATATCTCTCTCTGATAACATTTACTGATGAATTCATACAGGAGAATTTTTATGATCGTTTTGAAGATAGATATGGAGTTTAGCTGGACTTAGCTTACATCAACCAGTCTCAAGACTCAACATGTCGTGTGATATCTTTACGGTTTATTATCATGAACAAGTCCAGTTGCTTTGGATTCAACCCACATGGATTACCATGAGCTGGATGAATGAGAAGCTGATATCACAGACATCATGAACAAACATCACTTTTTGAATATAGCCATTTTTAGAGCTTTGACAGCCAACAACAATAGCTCTGAGCGTATTATTCCTTACATAAGATAAGCTGAGACACGTCTTCTTCAGCATACATCGACATACAGCCCTGCTGCATCATCTTCTAATGAGTCTAAGAGTTATTGACCTCCTCAAAGGTTGTAACACCATCTATCCTAGCTGTGCCATAGCATTTGTGAAAAGGTGCCAGAGAAAAATGCTCCTGAATGTAAGTACTTGTGAGAAAAGTGAAAATCACTGGCGGTGTCTGAAAGGTTGTCCAAGTAATTTGCTGGGAGCTGGTTGTGAAAGAGGCTCTAGACACTCACTCCTAATCTGTCGCTCTCAGCAGTAACAACACACTAAGAGGAATAAAGGGGAAGAAGAGAAAAGACAAAAAGGCAGGATAAGGACTTTAAAAGGCAAAGAAGGGAACCTTGTATTTTAGGTTGTTTTAATGCCACCTTTCTCAGTGGTACACAGGTTAATGCAGGTACTAATAGAAAGGTGCAACTGCTACACCTTCATCCACCCTATCCTTCAAACCCTTGTTTTGTAAGTATTATGTATTCCCCCCTTCTGAACTGTGTGTTATGTTAAGTGCGCTACACAGGCGGCATGCCGCACTTCTGGGCAGACAGGAGACCTTTACAGCCTATAGGTGGGTTTACATGGACAGCCTAATTCCTATTAGATTTGGAAAAGATGTTTAATCCGAAAGAAAATGATGCATGTAAACCCCCCCCCCCTTCCAAATGGAAAGAACCTTCACGAATGATATTTAATTACTTTGCAAGGAGGTAGTCTAAGTCCTTTCCGACAGCCAGTGGCTGCATGTAAACGCTGTATCGGAAATCTTTCTGTTTGAGTTGTATCTGCGCATGCCCAGCATCGTGACGTAATGCTCCAATACGTTTTTTCAGCGCTGCAACACATTTTAAATATGGCGACTTCGAAACAGTACCGGTCTACATCAGACAGTGATTTATTCATTGCAGCTTTGAAATAGTTTAACATATTCGGATGGTTATATGGGCGAAAAGTCTCTTCCGCGCATGCCCTCTTTGTCATATTCTTCTTCTGGGCGGATGTTGGCGGTTGGCATCCAGCTCATTGTAGCATTATCACCACCTTATGAACGGGTGTGTTGGTGGTCTTCGCATGTCAGAAAGTTGTTTCCGATTAGATGAAACAATTTGTAAACAGGCGACCGACATTACAATTCAGAATGGTTTAATTTGGGTAGGAAAAAAGTTTCCAATGTAGACCCATCTTATGGCTGAAAAAAAAAATCTTGGTTGTCAAGTTCACAAGTTGAAATGGGACAAATGCAACGTCAATTAACGTCGATCACATAATGCTTAAATGTTCAATATTGCTTTTGTGGAGAGAGTTTCAACCTTGACTTTCAGTTGCGTTTAATACAGACAAACACCAAGAGAAAAGAAAATTAGTTTTATTTTTATTATTACATGCTTTACCGACATCAGGATTGATTTCAGTCTAAATAGAAGGGTCAATAATATCTAGAAAAGGTGATCCCTTGGTGTATCCATAGATGCATATCACACATGACAGATGATAAAAGATGACAGACGCAGAACATTAAAAAAGATTAAACAGACAATAAAGACACTTGACTGTATATAAAAGACAATTTGTCAGTATTTATACCCCCTAATAGTCGGGGATATTATGGAATCATCTTTGCTAATGCCGCGTTGGCCACAGATCTTTTGTGTTAGCACGATAACTCAAAAAAAAAAGAAGAAAAAATTCCAGTTTAATCCAAATTTGGTGCTCATGAATCGACTCAAGGAGATCTATCTCGTACATGTATCGTGTTTTTCTCTAAAAGTTCATACTTTACTCACTAGGGGAGTTTTGGTTGTTTTGTTTTTCTACAAAAAAACGCTGTTTTGCTAACATAACATCCTAATTGTTGGTATGACTTAGTCCATATTTGGTAAATATGGATTGTCTTGAGGAGCTCTATCTTGTAAATGTCAATATTTTACTCTTTTAGTTTTTTACACATTAGGCGGAGCTTCTTTTTTAAAAAAAAAAAACAATGTTCCAGACATAACTCAAAAATTATTTCATGAATAATGGGGGGAGCTTTATCTCCAACATTTTCAGGCCATAATATCTCAACTATTGGTCTGCTCCTGTCCAAATTTAGTGAATATGAATTAATTCGAGAAATTTATTCGGAAATATATCTTTTAAATAATCCTTTGGCAGCCTGGAGGATTCATCTCGGCTCTGAGGATTCATCTCGGCTCTGAGGATTCATCTCGGCTCTGAGGATTCATCTCGGCTCTGAAGATTCAACTCGGCCAGCCTCCTTCCCTGCAGCTGTTTTGAAAATCATATTCCATTTATTCAAAGAGATACCGCTAATTCTCATTTAAATCTTACACACTGTAACTTTAAAATCATATTAATCTTTTAATATGATATGGGTTCAGCTAAGTTTGCAGAAAAATAAATGGACTACAAAGGGCTCTTTTTTACTGTTATACTTAACATTTTCCCTTTTTGAAGAGTTGGGTCCTTTTGCCACCTCTGTTCTGATGTTCCTGAACTAACTTAACTGTGATTGTGGTCATAGTTAATTAACTGCATGCTCAAGATCAAACCTTTTGTGTCCCCTACTATCTATTTTTTATTTGTCTGTTCTTAGAGAGGTTCATGCCTTAACTTCATGTCTCCAGAAGTCATTATAAAGAGAATATAAATATAGGTTGCTTCAAGTATATCTTCGGGAAGCCAGTATCTCTGGCTGATTGGTAACCAATCTATGGGATGGCAGTAGCTCAGGAGGTAGAGAGTACCAATTGGAGGGTTGCCCCTACATGTCATACGGTCCTTGAGTTAGACCCTATATCCATATTTGCTCCCCAGGCGCTACACCGCATTAAATACAAATTTGAGAGTTTTAAAATTCTCAATGGTAACAATGGCAAAAGGTTCTAAAGCATAAACTTTGGATCAGTTAAGGCAAATATCAACAAACAAATGAATGGATCTGAGGAAGAATAAAAAGGGAGAGGAAAAACTAATGGGGTGGAAGATAATAAGTGTCTGGGGAGAATGAAAACTGAGGATGGGCGCAGGAGGAGAAGGGAGGGAATAGCTGGCGGAAGGAGGTGGGCAGAGGAGCCGTCCTTTGTGGAGTGAGGAAAGGTCAATTAGACCTTTTGCAGGCCGCTATCACACGGAATCACACACCCCACACACAACAGAACCCTCAGACAAACACTCTGATGCATGAATAGAGGTTTGAATTTCATTAGCAGGCGGCCAACCTGCCATTCAATTAGCATGAATAAGATTGTATCACCTCTCACTAAGGGAATAAGGAATCACAGCTACAAGCTGTGAGCCCCACACATCCTCCAGGTCTGCCCTTATTCTAATAACAGCATGCTGTGAAAATATCAACATATCATCTTTCGTCACGGGTGGAACAAAAATCAGCCTGTGAACGGATGAAGGATAATAACTTTCAGAGGGAGATGAAATTATTGGACTTTAAATCATTAAAACTGCAAAAAGAATGCAATTTAAACTGGAAATACTAGACAGAAAGTGTGCAGATTAACAGTGGGATTGTGACAGAAAACAGGAGTGACATAAGAGAGAAGAGGGGGTGACAGTATGAGACAGGCTCCGATGTCTCCCGTGGCAACCCTCTGTTACTGTTGAGCACACACTGCACGCGCAGACTCATGAATATTCATACAAGTAAAAGGGAGAGAGGTCGATGCTATATTAATGCCATTTTAAATAAAGCATATTTCAATTAGAAGGGGAGAGATTCAATTTATATCAATTAATGCACTCTCAATAATACATATTTAGATTAGGAGGAGGGAAAGGAAGAAGAAAGTGAAAAATGGTGGAGATGCTGCTATGAAGAAGGTTCTGTAGTTTGGGACAGATGCTTATTTGGGTTTGATCTTAATCTTGATCGTAAGGAATCAACAGTGTGGACAACATCAAACAAAAATGGTGACGGAGGATGTGATCATTTAAGCTAGCCTACCACATGAGAATCTACTACTTGAAATGGAACACATAGCCTGTGCTTCATTCATGGACTCATAGCACTGTCAAGTAAAAAGCACCACCAATGGCTAGTAGGTCCACTATTTTTTTTCACCAGTTGTTCGGCTGGATTTTCACCAAGATATCTTGAAAGCATCATGTCACATTGGCTATTATGAACCCAACAAAACACGACTTAGACTATACCCGATGTGACCCGAACGCAGCATAGCTATCCCTGACGTGACCCAGCCCAACTTAAACCTGAACATCCTTTTTAAACAGCTGTCTGAACATAGAGGTTCGGTCCGGTATCCATACTCTACTGTTAGTGCACTCATACACTCAGCTCAAACTCGGGATGATAAGCATGGACATACTTGATTTGACAAACAGAACCTGGATAGCTAGCTTCATCTGCATCAGACTCTGAATAAAAAGGGAATGAAAAAGTGCTATCTCTTTTTTGAGTTAATTCAAGTTGGCCGTCTGCTGACAGCTGTGTGATTTCCTCCTATCCTTGGAATCTGGCGTCTGTGTGGCGTGACGTTTTGCCGTGTTTTGGCCTGTTTAGTGAGCGGCTGTTGCAATTATCCCCTGTCTACACTGAAAGAAGATTGTTGTATATGGATTCAAACCTGGAACTCTCTGACCATGAGGCAACACCACTAGCAACTGTGTCATCTGTTCTCCAGCTTCCATCTATAGTCCAAAAACATCTCATATAAGTCAATTGGCGATTCTGAAATGCCCGTAGGAGTCAATGTGGGCTTGAATGGTTTTCTGTTATTTGTGTCAGCCCTGTAATAAACTGGCAACTCGTCAAGGGTATACCCTGCATGCTTCTCGCCCAATATTAGTTGGGATAGGTTCCAGCGCCTCGACCCTGAACAGGGTAAGCTGTTACGGATAATGAATGAATTGTTTAATGGATCTGGCAAGCAGACAAATCCATACACACACACACACACACATACACAGGCATGTTTTTTAGTTCTCTTCCTGTTTGGAATAAACCACTGAGGCAATATGATAATAATAATAATAATCATTTTTCCTTTATGTATCACATGTTACACTCTACATACATACACTTCAATGTTGTGAAATGTATTCTCTGCATTAAACCCATCCCTGAGGGAACAGTGGTGGCCACCGCGAAGCTCCCAAGGAGCTGAGGTTTCAGGGTCCTGCTCAAGGACCCACGGCATGTTGCGTCAGGGACTGGCCTCGAACCCTGGTGTCCCGGTTGAGGGACGACTGCTCTACCCATTAAGCCGCCAATGTGTGTGGGGGAGGGGCACAATCTTTTTTTTTTTTCTTTTGTTTGCATCGATTATTATTAAATGCTTTCCGTACAGATTATTATATTATTCAAAATTATACTACATTATATAGTTATCTGTTACAATTATTTGATTGGGGGGGGGGTCTGATTGATGTTAGTGTACTTATTTTCCCATCTTATAAATGATTTGTGGACCTTCAGACATAGTCCTATTTATGTTGTGCATTAATTATTACCTTTAAACTTCTGTATTGTTTATTAATGATCCGTTTTTACCCTTTATTCCCTCTGTTTAGGTTCTGTGTTTTACTGCTCATCATTCCAGTGTAAATGTAATCTTTGTGTGTTTCTTTGTGAGTTTCTTTGTGAGTTTCTTTTGTGCTCCTTTCGCCTCTCTGGATGTCTCTCCTGTCTTCCTCCTATTCCCCTCATGTGTTATTGTCAAGCATGTTCACCTGGGTTCCAGCTGTGTCTCGTTCTCTTTTGACCTCTATGTATTCATTCTGTGTTCCTTTTTGTTGTTGACGTTTTCTTCATGTCATCACACATCCCACTCAGTTCCTAGTGTTTTCCTGTGAAAGTTTTCTGAGTCTTTTGTTTAGTTTATTGCTGTTTTCGACCTACGTTGCTCCCTGTCTTTTATTGAGATTTGTTATCATCTTTGGGTTGCTTTGATGGTTTTTGACCCCTTCCTATTTGTAAGACCTAGAATTTGGGGCTTTTTATTATTAAATTACTGAAGTGCACCTGCTCTGCCTTCACCTTGTCTCTGCATTTGGGTCCAAACTGTCGTTCCAAGGAAATTCTCCCCTTTAATCTTGCCTGCTGTGGTAAACCCCAGTTCTGTCCCTTGCTCCCTGTTATATTCAAAGTGGCCATGTTTTGTTTTTAAAATCAAAATTGTATAGTGTTTAAGAAATGTCCATTGTGTTTTTTGAATTTTCAAATAAATGCTCATTGTTAAATGGAAACCATGTCTCTGACCTACTGTGTAGAACAAACCAGTGGGTCTACACAGTAGGTGAACTAATTTGAGGTATTTAAACTTTAAAAACTATTTCCTGGGGCAAATTTCACCAGGTTGTGTTGTCGGCTATACCAAAAATAAATAAACCAACCCTTAGCTACACGTCGCTCCTCCTTTCCTCTGCTACACACCTCACCACATGTGTATAGTCTAGATAGCTGGGCTGAAATAGCTGGTATCTTCTATTTGTCTGCCATATTGCTATATATACCTATATTCTGAGGCTGAAACTGTTGATATTATGTCATTATTTGTTTCTGTTGGAGGGAATGGATCTTATCTTGGACCGAAGGACACACACAGCAACTATTACAGTACGTGTTTGCTGCAGAGTCACGGTCATGAAGTAACAGATAATGTCACTACCAACGCTTAGCTGACCGTAGCTTATGAAACTGTAACATATTTCCTCATTTCTGTAATAACTGATTACACAAATATTTTCTGTCTAATTCAATTATTTCTTCCAAACATGACCAAAGACACATAGACACTGTCAGGGATACCATCACCATCTCCTGTTCTTCTGTCTGTAAAGTTTTTAGTTTTTTCACTTGAAAAAACATTTTTACACAAGAAAAATAATTAAACTGTGTTCTCTTGGCATTTATGCTCCAAAATGGTGGATCAAATATCCATTAATGGAGGGGAAACCCCAAATTTTAGCACTAATTATATAACAGGGCTGTACTGCTTTCTAATCTACGTTGTGTTCATGGTGCATGTGTAAAATCTAACGGTGACTCTTTAAATGAATGGAATGTCATAATGATAAGTAGTTTTCTATAAGTTTTAAATTAGCCAAAAATAAGAACTATTTTTAGGCTTTATATGGCCTTATATCCCCGGAGGGAGAACACTGACGCTCCAGGTTGAAGTGACAGGTAAACTAAATGCTTCAGCTCTATGAACTATAGAGGAAGACGATGAGGAATTCCTCCTGGATAACCATTTTGTGATTTGACAGGCGGTGGATCATAACTAGGCCCCCGTTGTCATCCCCGACAGCAAGAGTTCCCTAAGAAGTCCATTATCCCCTGCGTTGTACAAAAAAATCCCCCTAATTGAACTCACTAAATTAAATCTGAAGATTAGTTGATGTCAGAAAAAAAAAGTATTTTCTGTAAAAAAGAACTCCCCCTAATGATTAAAATATGATTTATTAATATTTTATTTATATGACATATACATGATAAATCTCCTTGAGTTGATTCAAATGCGTCAAATTAGGATTAAATTGGAACGACAGTTGAGAAATTATGGCCCAAAAACATTTGAAATAAAGTTCTCCCTAGTGTTGGAAATGTGCAATAAACTTTTACCCAATTCAATCCAGTTCTTCCTCGCATTAAGGTCTATGTGAGTATAACATTTAAAAATAATCGATAAAACAGTTTTGAGTGTTTGCACTAACACAAAGGTTTTTTGCCATGGAAAATGAATAAATTAATCCAAATAATAGGAGTAGGCTTGCAGATTTAAGGAATTAGATGGTATCACTTAATTTGGCACAAGGCAAATGCAGGTAAAGCCACATCATTATGGTGACATCATAGTGATACAATTGATGGTGAGCATTTTTAGCAGGTTTCAGGGACAATGGCTTTCGCAGAGTGTTGAGGTATGCACTCTGAAAGCTTTCTAATTTCACATTTTTACGAAATATAATTCATGCCCTTCAATTACAGAGGATTATGCAAAAAGCGGTAAGTGGTTAAGGTGGGCCAATTAGCTCCTTATCTCCCTGTTTGGCAGGTTAATTTGACCCGGCATGCTAGAGAAGAGAGCTCACTGCAAACACAGTTCGCCATTGGTGATATATTAGATTATTTCAACAATGTTTGTACCCTGTGAGGGAGCGATACCGCAGATCCTTCCTTCCAACCGCTGTTCTCATCTACAACAAAGGTAGCCTACGGTAGAGTATCATCATGAATTCACATATTTCTTTCAAAATGTAATACTTCTACATTATTGTAAAGAATGGTACAATATTGAACTGTGTGCAATACTCCCGTGCAAAACAATTTTGGATGACAACTATAATCTGTGCATTATACCTATTTTATATGCTGTAAACTGTAAACAGGGAGAAATTCTGCACTATTTATACATTGTTCCGCTTTTGATTTTTTTCTACTTAGAATACCATCTTGCATCTTAAAAATTTTCCATTCAGTTCCGTCATGTGGTTCCATGGGCGACCACATTAAATAAGGCTCTCGTTGGGCACGGACCCCCATCGCTCGCAGTTTTTATCCAATCCTGCTGTGTGTATGACATGTTCGAAACAATGAACTGCATGAAATTGCAATCGTTAATATTGTCACAACAATCAATTGATGGTATTTGATCCAAATGTGAAGTTCGTTATAGATAAAATATATTATTTTTTACTATTATTATTAATAATATAAAACAAAATAAATACATACATGAACAACAAATAATAACAACGATAACTGCTGTTATTATTTTGTCTAAATCTGGCCACTTCTAAGTACAAGATATGAGATTTTACCAGGACACAAACAACAATATTGGGGCACGTGCTCCCAATGTTTTAAGCAACGCCAGTGTTGCCAGGTAATTAGTGACGTCACATCCACACAACTATCATCTTCGATAGTTGTGTGAATATTAAGGTGAATTCCGAAACCTTTTCCTGATTTACTTATTGGGTTGTGTGAATTACCTTTAGGTTCATAGCCTTTACCATCAATCTGTCTATATATTTTTTGCGCGCGACGCAACAGAGAGGATACGAGCGCACAAGCGCTCGCAGAACCACAGCGATGTAGAAATAATTGACAAGCCACTACGCCCAATCAAATAAACAGAACACGCCTCCGAACGACATCCTAGCCAATCATCATGCGGAAGGAGTCGGCTATTATGCAAATGTGTTGGCAAGAGAGACGCAGCGGTTCATTCATCTTCTGCCAGGGAGAGGGGTGAATTAACGCGAAGGTTTTACCACACGAGGGGAGGAACTGTTAGGTACCAAAACATTACTGCGATACTGAAAAGAAGAGACGAGGCTTTTGTTTTTAGCTGTAAGGAGCTTATTCCAAATATTACAGGGTGAGTTAAAGACATTTTTGTCTGTCTGCGAATTGTCGTTTTGTGTCATTATTTTAATATGTATAAGTGTTGGTCAACATACTGTTTCTCTGCTTTTCCTAACTAAGAAAAGCAATGAGTGATGAGAAAAGCAGTATTGATCCTGATTTTATTGGTGTGCTAATAAATGTGTGTCACCGGTGGAGGGTAAATGAACCTTTAACCCTTTGAGTGTTCTTGTGGTGCACTTGTTAACACTACTACTATCTCAAGGTTTCAATTATACAGAGCTGTCTAACAGTGTGTGGCTCAAGGACACTTAGGGACACGTAGAGACAGCTCTATAGGGGATATCTGCTTCCTCATGGATCAGGCAGTGCGACCAAGAATCAGTACTAAAATGTCCTTCATGCTTTTGGAGCAAGCAATAGATGATCAAGGCTACCTGAATATCACAAGAAAATAAGCATGATATATGCATGCCATTTGATTTTTTTTTCTACTCGTGTCTGCAGGTGATGGTATGGATGCCTTCTGTGTCTGAAAGTTGCATCGTAGGTTGAGAGAATGGTTTCAAAAGATGGTACTAGTCTCCCGGTTTTGCCTTTAAAGTTGAGTTGACAGGGGTAAGATGCAGACAGAAACTTATGATAAAGTCACTAGCTCCTGCACAGTCAGGAAATAGAACATTTTAGATTGGCTTTGCAATTTGGCCAAAAAATTCAATAGGGTTATTTTATATCCAGATATCACGATAAATACCACATTCGCTTGTCTTTCTTCGTACTACTCACAAATAAAACCTCCAAAAGTACAGTATTTTGTACTGGTCAGATTACTCCTATTTCAAGGAGCACTTCATTGAAATACACAGGTCAGAGTTATTCCTCAGTTCAGAATAACCCCATTTTGTTTGTGTTGCTTAAATGACAATTTCTTCCATGCACGTGAGGTGCGGAAACTCAAATCCCAAAGCACCGTCCAAATGATGAAAGATATCGACATGTGCGACACAGTAAAACTAGTGCATTCGTAAGCACGATATTGTATTGCCTCAATGGCCTGAAGTCTGGTCAATATGTTTCTTCCTTTAGATTGCTTATTTATGTTGGATTCAAATGGCTGAATTTGTCCGATTAATTGACTTATCGTTAAAAATCTTTGTATGCAAATTGAAATCCAACATTTCTTACACTTCACGTTGGTGGCAACCTTGATGACGCATCAATGTCACCAAGGGCCATATCACATGCATCTATTGCATAATAGACTGTGGCCGTGTGTCCATATATTAGTATGCGCTAACAGGTCACATGCTAATGTTGTGTTAATTGATTGTGTTCTTTTACAATACAAATCAGCATCAGAGAAACTGATTCACAAACACATTTGCACATCCACGATGGACAGCTCTGTTTGATTCTGGAACTATATCCCGCCAATCTTGATGCGTGAAATGTGATCTCACTGCTGAGCGGTATACCTTTGCTTTATTTGACATTTTAAGTTGTGCAGCTCTCCAAGTTGATATAGGCTGATAGAGATATAGTAAGTTGTTGTTGCACTGTTACCTCCACTAAGTTCCCCTGTGTTTGTCTGTATCTGTTGTCCGTATGTCTGTTTGTTTGCCGGATTGCACAAAAGCTGCTGAATGGATCTTGATTAAATTTAATGTGGAAGATGGGTCTTGTGTCAGAATAGATCCCATTAAATTTGTTCTATATCTGGATGGAGGGGCGGATACAGGTTTTCTTTTCACTCATTCCTTTTAATTGTTAGAATTTTCTTTAATTTCTTATAGGGAATGATGGAAAAATGTGTCATATTTAATGAATTTGATATCTATGGTGAGGGGCTACTGACTGAAATTGAGATCCACCACTTTAAGGTTTTTGCCTTTTACAAGTCCAGTAACCTGAAGTTATGGTTCCAGGCCTGAGTTAGATTTTTAACCAGGCTTGTTTGATTTAAAAAGGCCTGTTGTGCCTTGGCCGAGGTATCTGCTCTACAAACCGTCATTGTAGCTTGTATTGTTTTAATTAGGACACAAAGTAGAGTAGGTTCTTTAGAATTCTTCCCCTTCACACCCACTCAACTCTCTGAACTGTGTATAGTTTTCAATACTGTCTCAAGTGGTACTAAGATTAGCATCCCATAAGGTATTTCAGGAAGTGCTGCATTAATAATAATAATAATAATAATAATAATGATAGTTATAAAGTATACTTTATTCATAACTAGTCATACACAGTACAACATTGTGAAATGTATTCTGAGCGTTTGACCTGTCTCTGAGGAGCAGTGGACAGTCCCTGTGACGCCCCGATGAGCTGGGGTTTCATGGTCTTGCTCTAGCAGACCACGGCATGTCATGTCAAGGACTAGGATCAAAAGCCTAGTCCTCGAATCGTGGGATGGCCGCTCTAAGTACCAAGGTAAATCCTCTGCATTTACCATTTTATCGCGTACATCCTTCTTGTTGTGGCCCCTCTTGATTAGAGGTTGCCACAGTTGAATCCGGCTGATTCGCATTGATGAACCGGTTCAGCCCTGAGGATAGATGAACCTCCATGATGCAGCCTTCGTGATTTATCCACGCTTGGAACTGGCACTAAAAGCACAATGGATCGTACATTCCAGTGGCTGGGTATATTCAGTATCACCTTCTCCTCCAGATATTTCTCATTTTATTTTTAAAATACATCTATCAAAAACTGTGTACTGCATGAAATGCAGTAATGTCCACGAATGGTTTGTATACAAAATCTGCTAGAATATTCACTGTGGTTATTAACAAACAGAGTGTGTTGTGTGTGAGATTTGGTGATGCAGCCACATCCCTTCATTTTTATTTGGATCATGCTTCATGCCTCTGATTGCACCGGGCCTACAGATACAGATCGGCGTATTCTTAGAACGCTTTTTTGAGTCATAGAAAAATACAATAATTAAGTAATTCAGCGTACTCTTTTCAGGCTCCCAGAGCGTTTTTCTTTTATGGTCTTCCAAAACAGTAAACTTTTATTATAAAGTAAAGTAATAAGCTTCAGTTTCATTTAATAGCTGACAGATCACTGGATGAGAAAACACATGATTCTGATTATGGCTTCTCCCTCTACTTGTGAGAGACCTATTGATCCGGCACAAGCCAGTCAAACATCACGTCTGTCTGTTTAATCCACTAAATTATGTCCGTAGTAGCCATAATCCGAATTGGTGGATGTTACATCCGAATGGGCGGTGCTATTAGATTTTAGAAGAATTTGAAGACATATTTTTGTTGTCATATACATGTTAGTAGTACATTATATTATTATAAATTAGAGCAACAGGTTTCTCTTCACTGTTTTTTCTTTTTCACTTTTGAAAGCTGCACATGAATTATGCTATGACATCCATAACCACCCCTCAGTTTGTGCGTCAAATTATTTCCTTCCTTCCTTTTGCATCACTTCCATTTTGACAGAAGACTGACCAGATTGCTTTACGCATTTGTCTCATGCATGAGTTGCTCAATGTGTGAGTGTTCTCACATTGGTGTATTTGTTTTTGTAGAGGGTGGCATGCATGAACTGCTCCCTGCCTCCCGGCCTCCCGGCCTCCCGGCCTCTTGACTGATTGATTCAACCATTCCTGCAACATGCTTTATTAACCGTATAAACAGATGTTGGACCTATCTGTGTGTGTGTGTGTTTGTGTGTGAGAGAGAGACACTATCAGCCCCTGTGAGCCGATAGCTTAGCTAAGAGTTGGTGAGCAAAATCAAATAATGCTTTATAAAGGGAGTCTGGTTTTACTAAAACCAAAGTTATCATTGAACACCATGGACAGATACAATAGGCTTTAATGAAAAAGTTACATACAACAGGAACTCAGAACGGAGACAGAAACTGTTTTGTTTTATTGTCATTAAGTGATATCGTGGCTGTAAGAGATGTCTTGGTCGAGAAGCAAAGTATCTTGGAGTCACATCTAGTGACAGATCTAGTGGTTTTATGATAAGTAGTTTAAGCAAATTTGAAAAAAGCCATATCTGGCAGTGGCAAATAATGGATCCATCCCTTTATCGATTACAAAATATGGTGATTTCTTCAGCTGCTTTGGTGCTGCTTTATAAAGATCCAATCCCAAATAAAATGGGTGCTTTATTTCAAGATACCCAACCCTTATACCAAGTTTAACCAAAATCCATCAGGTAATGTATTCCTAATCGATGGAAATGGTGAAAAAATATAGATCTGTCCCTTTATCTGGACACACATCACATTTATTGGCTTCTTCTCTGTCATATGTCCAGCCCTCCCATCCAGTTTCCACAAGTTATTTTTTGTGTAACCCAGCAAACTGATAGACAGAATAACCGTCGTTGGTGAAAACAATACTTTTCTTGGCAGAGGTAAACTGATTTTTAAGGAATCCTTCTGAATAATACTTTGACCTGTTGGTATTTCCCAACCAAATGGAAAATGTGCCCATTTGAACGGTGCAGGTACAACAGACTGACTGCAGTGAGAAACTCTCATAGGGCATCAGTAATTCCTTTGACACAGTCAAATCTGTGGTGAGAAGCTGAAAAGGGAAATCCAATTTTGTAACACCCTGCTTATCAACACGTTTGTTTGTCACCATCATAAATGACACATAACTCTGTGAAACAGTAGTGTTATCCGTGTTATAGTGTATTCCACTATGAAACTACATGAAACACAGTTCAACAATCAATCAGTCAAGACAATTTTGTTTGGTATACGTAGTAAAGGGCAGCTACAGGTCAGATGGTGGAGTGGTTGTCTCCTAATCAGAAGATCAGCAGGTTGGCGGTCTAATCCCAGCAGTCTACATGTCATAGGTTCCCCGGTGCAAGAGGCTTGAGTTTGCCCACTGCTCCTCAGGCATTGGTCAAATGCAGAGAAGTAATGTGTTTGCCTAAATTTAATTAATATAGCTTACATTATTATATAATAATAACAATGTACATTGCATTTCCATTATGTATAATGTTTATATATTATACATTATTATGGTTTAGGTTTAGATATAATTAGGTGTACATCTTTATAGCAAACTATTTTTCCTCTAAATTATGAATCAGCATTTGACAGACTTTTCCTTAAGTGCTGACAGTCAGCAGGATGTCGGGAAACTCTCCGTTTCTAGCCTACTAGAATTGTTATTATTATCTGTATCATGTCACTGACCTCAGGTGGGTCTCAGTCCACTTCTAACCTAAGTATGGTGTGCTGGACTGAAATATGAGCTCAGCTCAGGCCAAAGACCAACAACAGGATGCAGTGTCAGATGATGTTACCTTAAAACCACATGTTTTGACAGCATACATTTGTTCATGTCTGAAATTGTTTGCCTGGGAATTCCAGGCAATGTTTTGACTCCTTCATTTAAACCTTGTTACATTTTATTACTAGACTGTTGTCCCCATACAGAAAGGGTATATCCCCGAAAAGTCCACAATCCCCAGTGTTGTACAAGCAATTCCTCTGGTTGATATTCACAAATGAAATGTGAAGTTCTGTCCACAGTATTTTTTTTGTAAAGCTCCCCCTTGTGAGCAAAAACTGAACTATTAGAGTAAAATATAATAAAAAACAAGATAGATCTCATTGGGTTGATTCATATGTTCCCAATTTGAGATGAATCGGTCCAAAGGTTGAAAAATTATAGCTCAAAATTATTTGCAGATAAAACTCCCCCTACTGTAAAAAATATACAATTTACCTTTCCCAAAACCAATCCAGTTCTTCCTAGGTCTATGTGAGTATATAGTTTGAAAATGATCCCTCAAATAATTAGTTCTCCTGCCTGGCAGCTCCATTTCCAGCATCCTTTGACCAATATATCTACTATCCTTCCTTTGTCGAAGCCGTCTCCATCTGGCCTTTCTGACTTTGTCTTGAAGACGTCTTACCATGGCTGCTGATGTGCTCGTTTCTAATCTTGTCATTCTCGTCACTTTGAAATAATATCTTAACCTCTTCAATTATGCCACCTATCTTTTGTTTAGAGCCGCCGTCTCTAAACCATCCAGAAGAGTTGGTCTCAATACCATCTTGTTAACCTTTCCCTTCACTGTTGTTGTTAATTTCTGACAAATGTAACTCCTTACACTCTTATCCTCCCACTCACCCCTGTCTGCACTTACTACTTCACCTCTTTTCCATACTCCTCTTTGCTCTGAAAAGTTGATAAGTACACAAACTCTTACACATTCTTCACCTCCACTTGTATCCGCACCGTTCCACCTGGCTTCCTTTCATTCACACTCATATATTCTGTCTCTCGAAGCATACCTCAACTTCTCAAGATTTTCTTAGACCCGCTCCCTGCTCTCACTACAGATCACAATGTCACATCGTAGTAGTCCACGGAGACTCCTGTCTGAACTCATCTATCAGCCTGTCCATCACCATAGCAAACAAAAAGGGGCTCAGAGCCAATCCTTGATGCATTCCCACCTCTATGTTGAACCAATCCATGACCCCTACAGCACACCTCATCTCATAAGAGGAAAAAGAAATTCACTTTATGTATTATATAGATCTCTGTGTCAAGAATTGGACCAACGGTTGGGAAATTTCTGGCCGAAAAACTTTTGAAGGTAAGGCTCCCCATAGTAATATAAATGAGGCAACCAATCTTTCCCATTATCGATCCAGTTCTTTCATGTAGTAAGGTCTACGAGGCCATAAAAAAGGGAAATTTATGCATCACATACTTTTTGAATTGTATCAGGAAAACAAAGTTTATCTTAAAAAATCTTTAGTGAGTTAAGTATGAGCTACGAGATTAAAATATGATTTCTAAATCCCCTCGATTCAATTCATATGCACCAATTTGGACTAAATCGAAGCAACGTTTTGAGAAATTATGTTGGAAGTTATGTTCTAAAAATAGGGTTACGTAAAAAACTCCTCCTAGTGAGTAAAACATAAACTGATTGAATAAAACATGTATACAAGATAGATCTCCCCGGCTTGATTAATATGCACTAAGTTTGGACTTGATGTGACCAACGGTTGAGAAATGATGGCCACTTTCCGAGATAAATCTCCCCCAAGAGTCGGAACTTTACAACTGATCTTTACGATAGTCACTCAATTTATTCCCCACACGAAGATCTACGAAAAGAAAAATTAGAAAATTAGAAAATAGAATGAAATTTTTTGAATTATGTCCAAAAAACTGTGTTTTCCGTAAAAAGCTCCCACTAGTGGGGGAAATATACAACCATATTATTCCATAATATCCCCGACTCTTTAGGGATATTATAATACATGGAACTTGTTATTATTCAGGGCAAGTGAAGCCGACCGGTTTAATGCAGTCTGCTTTACAGCTAACCATCTAACTCCAGTCGCTGTCTCAGAACACATTAGATGTTCATGTCAATTACTGCTCGTAATGATGGGATGGATTACAGTAGAGAAGCATCCTAAGTGCTGCTAGCCGCTGCGCTGTCTCATTTAGATTTCTGTTACACTATGCTCCACTCACTATACCGTATGTGTTTACAAGATATGGGCATATTTTTTCTAGAGCACATGTTTCAAACTCAACACTTCTCCCTGCTCCTGTGTTGTCAGATATTAAGGTTTATCCAGTCATTAATAAACTTTAGACTTAAACGTGAGGCTTTGGAGCCTGGGAGGGAATATGGACGAGAAAAAAAGTAATTATAATAAATGTATTAATAAGTCACAGGCGCATATTAGTAAATAGAAAGCTCATTTTAAATATCTGGTGAGGTGCGTTCACATCCTCCACAACCATTCAACATCTGTCAGTGCTGTTATATTAAAAACAAGAAAACACATGAAGTTGCTTACATTTAATGTGAAATGCACCTGGAGGCTATTCATGCTCCTTACTGGTTTCTGAGGAGCAGCTGCTCCTGACTGCAGTACGACAGAAGTAAGAAAGGGCTAAAAAAGCTCAGCCATTTACCAATTGTCATTTAAAGTCCCTATTTGTTGATATAGTTATTTAAAAAGTGTGTTATTTTAAATTTAATATGTAGTTTGAAAAATATATTTTCTGTGGCTGTTATTGATTCCTGTGTAAAAAAACTTTTCATTGGAAATGATTCCGTGGATCTATGCTGATTCAGAGGGAGAGATACAAATTAGTTATGCTTTCTATTCCATTGGTTTGTTCAGAGGTCTATAAAATGATAAAATAAAATAAGAACAAAATTGTCATAATACCTCAATTAAACATTTGAGTCCTGTTCTACACTCGACGGGGTCTCCCTTTTTAATTTTAGCCCCATCTGTGGTTGAGTTTGACACCCCTGTTGTAGAGAGTATTTTTGTCTCGAACACCTAAACAAGTCTCTGCAAGGATTTATCTAATATATGAAAGTGTTTTCTGAGTCATTGCCATCAGTGTTTGTGTGAGTGTGCTGGAAACCTTTCCCATGTCCTCAGGTTAAAGATGGCACTGGATTATTATTAGCCTCATTTGGTAAGGCTCTGCCAGTTTGATAGGGCACAAACAGACACCGACCGTTTAATACAGCAGCACTCAGACGTGAGTCACCAATGTTTCAGTAAAGGTTCAGCTGTGGCATTAATACACACTGAGAAGAATTAATTAAGCTTCAGAGGTATGTGAGGTAAAGGTTAGCTGTGAGACTGAACTGTTAGGGCACATGCACAGACGTTTTGTCCCCAGTGGTTCCCCTGAGGCTCAACGTGTTACCTTTTAGTTTTAAATACACAAAGGAGAGCTATGTTTCTATAGCAATACCTCCACCTCCACAGAGGATACATGTAGATTAGGAAAATATGGAGATCCTTTTGATTGGAAACAATATATTTGCCCCAACTCTTCATAACTTCATACACTTCAACATTCTTTTCATCATTTCAAATCAATTAAAAAACTGCTTGACAGGATTCACAAAGATTTTACGCATTGGTTTGTAGGTGCCCTGAGGCTGTGAACCTTATAATTGTTTTATTTTTTTTCTTTGCTTGTTTTTATATGATAGGGGTATTTGTACTTGACTTTTTACTGTCAAATGTACCTTTGGCAGGACATATGGTCTATTAAGGCCTCCAAGGGTGGCTTTAGCTCAGTGGGTATGAGCAGTCATCCCTCAACTTGGAGACCAAGATTCAAGCCCAAATGTCGTCGTGACTTGAGCTAGACCCTGAAAACTCAGCCCCCCCCCACTGTTTCCTCAGGGATGGGTCAAAAGCAAAGATAAATTTCAGGAAGTCCTGCATGAATTTACTGTGTAATAAATAAAGTAAGGATTATTATTATTATTATTACATCAACATTACATTACAACATAACAGCATTTGTACATCACACAACAAATTGAATTCATGCTAAAGTGGGGTAATCCATGTCCTTGAAAAGTTTTTTTCTAAGCAGAATTAAGGCTCCTCAACGTACTCTGCCCTAATTTATATAAGATATAAGAGTATAAATGAGCCTTTATGCAGGATTTGCTCATTGCCATTTGTTAAACAAAGTGGTGAAAGGAGTAGCAGTGCAAATCTACTGCATATAAATCAACTTGACGAGGAAGAGTGGCTGAAGCTAGCGAGAGCACAGAGCCAGCCACGAGCCTTGAAGTCCCTGAAAAAACCCAACATATAACATATAGTGGACTGAACTAGGCTTAAAAAGTTTAATTTCACTTCGAAATGTCAAACAGTTGGTTTAAGAAACGGACATTAATTACAACAGATCAGAATACATACACAATACCGACGAGCCTTACTTCCACTTGAATCCTTCCAAATAGGAGCACTTAAAATACACTTCTCATGCTGGTTTTAAAACTTAAAAAAAAAAAATCAGAAGCAGACAAAATCGCTTCTATTATATTTTAGTCACAAGGTGGTACTTTTTACGAAAACCTTTTACGGACATAACCTCCTAACTCTCGGTCTGATTTAGTCCAAATCTTTTCCATATGAATCGACCCAGGGAGATCTATCTCCTGAATGTATCATATATTACTCTAAACTAATAGTTTTTTAACTGGGGGGGGGGGGCTGTTTAGGAAAATGTTGTTTTTGGATAGAACTTGACAAGTTCAATCTGGGAGATTCATTGTCCAATGCAGGGAATTCGGGATTATTTGGGGATAATAATAATAATAATAATAATAATAATAATAATACATTTAATTTATAATGCACTTTACATTTGGATCAAATCTCAAAGTGCTACAAAGTAAAAGCAGATAAAAGCATCAATAAAAAAATAAAATAATAACT